>JAVJIF010010359.1:0-2500 GCA_038442645.1 Agave tequilana | reverse complement strand
TCTTTTTTGATATGAAAATGAAGCTCTAAAACTTGTTGAAAAACTCTTTTGAATATAGGCAGGAAAGGACTAGAAAATTGTTGTGAAAAATCTTATGAAAATCTGGCCAAAAACTCATATATATAGGCCAAAACCAGAATAGCCATTAAGCTCAACCCAGGCCAGATTTGGCCTGTCAGTCGACCGGACGATGGACCGCCAACGGTCATAATTATGACCGTTGGGGTTGCCGGTTGACTAGGCCTAACTCCAGAGTGCAATGCTCTTTGGCGGTCGATCAGGCGGTCGACCAAAGTCCAAACAGAGAGTAAGGATTTTTTTTGCGATCGACCTCTCGGTCGACCGACATGCACAAGCATTTGCTTGTGCACATCCGGTAGACCATTAGAGTCTTAGCTCTGGCTAGCAGTCGACTAGTCTCAACAAAAAAAACCATTTTTCTATATTTTTAAATATCATTTTAAATCAAAATAATTACTAATAAATCTCAATAAATTCTACGACAATAAGTTCATGAAAATATAATAGAGCACAATATGTGTGATAAAAAATCAACACATATTACAAACATGTGAACTTATTTTTGAGATATAAAATACAATTCTTGAAATAAAAACATATTTTCTAAATACTAAACTTGTAAATAGAAAATTATGCTTTTCTAAAACTCTCATAAATATAAAATAAGTTTCGCAAACACATTTGAAGCTCAATACTTACGGATAACATCCAATCACGGTGTTAAAATATGTTTTGTGTTTGTTTACTATATAATACGGTGTTAAAATATTGAATAAAACTAGTTTTTCTTTTTGTATATATATCATTGATTATGAATGTTAGATAATTACTCATATTTTTCATTATTTTTATGAATTTTAAATTTCTCACTATTTTTCTAGATGCTAAATTATTTGCTTTCGAAAGCTGATACATAAGCTTTCTAAAATCAATCTGTTTTTGCTCAGAATCAGAACTTTTGATCTCCAGCTGTCAAAATTATATCAGGACTTTCAACAGCTGGCTGTCGAAACTGCTTTCGACAGCCTATGTAAGACTGTGTGGGGCCAGTCTTAAATAACCAAAACCCATTGAAAACCCTTTCTTCTTCTTTGTGCTCGCTGTCTCTCTGCCAACTTCACCATCACTCCCACCTAAAATTTCTTCTACCCACCTTTTACTCATCTATTTCTAAGGTATTTAACTTGATTATTGGCTCCGAGCTACACCTTCATTCTCTATTTGGTCAAAATCAACTCGGATTTACTTGAGATTTTTCCTTCAAAACCCTAGTTTTTAATTTTTGAGTAAATCTCTTCACTCACCTCTTTGTTTCAGTTTTCTTTACTATTATTGTGCTTTTTGATTCATCATGGTCTGTGGGAACAAGAGAAATCGGGTTGAAGGTGAAAGTTCACCCAATCCTCCTTCACCCAGTTCCCCTTCATCTAGAAGAAGGGGTAAAAGGACTATTCATAGAGAACCATCTAGGATTCCAGACCCACTTCCAAAATATGTGAGTCCTAAAACTCAACCAAACTTTGAGTCCATCTTTTCTAGAAAGAAAATCCTTCTCGGTGGGAAAATAAATTTTTATGATTCAACTATAATTTATTTTTAATGCTATGGGTTGGAATTGGAAATCTTTTCTAGAAATCCATGAAATGTTTACTCTAATCTTATTAAAATTTCTATGTCAATTTGTCTTTCAAGAACAATACTCTTTGTAGTCGTGTTGATGGAATTGACATTCATATGACGTGTGATGAGCTTGCAATTTTTCTTAATGTTCTTTACCAAGGACTTGACTTGTTCAATGAATCCTTTCTTTTATTTGAGGAGTATCCTAAAGGCCAATCCAAGGAGTCTACCTCTCAGCTTATTCACAATGATCCCAATCTTTCCTAGGTTTCAAATGAGAATGTTTCTCTTTTTTACTTCTCAATTCCATGTAATTGCAAAAATCATAATGCACAGCATTCTTCCCAATCGGGAGAATTTGATCATGCTAAAGGATGCACATCACTTTTCATTTACTGTATATTGTCATCTCTTTGTATAAATCTTCCTTAGTTGATCTTTGATAATATGACTTCTCCAAACATTGTCTCCAAGAGTCTACCCTCTGACAAGTTACTTACTCAACTTTTTCAGTACTAGGGCATTGATCATTTAGGAGAGTCCTACTCCACCCCCTGCTCCTTTAGATTGCATATTCTTGGATAGGAACTAGAGTCATCTTCCTAGAGCTCCTCCGGCTGAATCTCAATTTCAAACGGAACAACTCGCTTATCTCGCTAATCCGTCACACTCTCAACCTACATCATCATAATCTTCAGATCATACTCCTTGATTTTGTCTAAATTGTATTCCATGTCCATTATTCAGTCTCAGATTCTAGACACTCAGTCTCCGATTCTAAACAAGACTAATTTTGTTGTTGTCTCTCACTATTGTCTTTCTTTTCTACACTCAGCATGGATATCAACATCCATCTTAT
>JAVJIF010010358.1:0-66453 GCA_038442645.1 Agave tequilana | reverse complement strand
TTGTCCTAGCCATCTCTTGAAGTGTTCTATTTTCCTTTCTACAACTCCATTTTGTTGTGGAGTTCTAGGACAAGACATTTCATGCTTAATTCCCTTTTCATCACAATAGTCATGAAGAGTTGGTTCACAAATTCACTACCTCTATCACTCCTTATTTTCAAAATCAGAAAACCTTTTCTTTTTCAACTCTTTTTCTAAAAATCTTAAAGTGAGAAAAAGTTTGATCTTTATTTTGCAAAAAGAAAACCAAGTAAATCGAGAGAAATCATCAACTAAAACAAATGCAAATCTACTTCCATTTAAGCTTTTAGTTTTAGTTGGTCCAAATAAATCCCGTGAATTAATTCTAGAGGTCTAGTTGACATGATATCCTTGATTGGTTTTAAAGGAAGACTTTGTTTGTTTCCCAAGTTGGCACGCACCACAAATGCGGTCTTTCTCAAAACTCAAGCAAGGAATACCCTTCA
Organism: Agave tequilana; assembly: GCA_038442645.1. Taxonomy (NCBI): domain Eukaryota; kingdom Viridiplantae; phylum Streptophyta; class Magnoliopsida; order Asparagales; family Asparagaceae; genus Agave; species Agave tequilana. The sequence continues at coordinate 65,986 of JAVJIF010010358.1, read as the reverse complement.
CCAATTCCTTTGAATTAATTCTATAAAGATGTTCAAAAGAAGCATGTCCTAATCTTCTATGCCAAAGCCATGAATTTTCATCAAAAGCATTTAAACACTTAGTAGAACACTCTACATTAAGCATGTCAATTATATAAACATTATCATCACGAAAACCGGTTAAAATACAATCATTCGATTTAATATCAAAAATCTTACAAGAAGTGTCATCAAAAAACACTTTAAGACCACGATCACAAAATTGACTAATACTAAGCAAATTATGTTTCAAACCATCAACTAAAATAACATTCTCAATAATAGGAGATGAACCAATTTGAATATTACCAATACCAATGATTTTGCCTTTGGAATCATCCCCGAAGGTGACGGAGCCACCTTCCATGTACCTTGATAGGGTTGTGAAGTTGTTGATATCCATGTCATGTGTCTTGAACACCACTATCAAGGTACCACCGCTCCCTACGTCTTGGAGCCTTAGTGTGTACCTACATCAAACAAATTAGGGCTTGATTTTAGTACCCACATTTTCTTGGGTCCATGAGGGTTAGAACCATTAACCCAAACAAGATTATTTGAGCTATGCAATTTATCATAACAAAATTAGCTAAATGTCCATTTTTTGCCACAATATGTACATCTATAAACTCTACCATATTTAAATGCATAATGAGTGTGTGATTTGTGAGCATTGGCATTGTGAGCATGAAAAGATTTAGCATGAGAACTATTATTTGAAGTGTGAGCATGTGGAATCTTAGCATGAGAAACTTTATCATGAGAAGTATTCTTTTTAGAAAATTTTTCTTCAAGCTTCTTAGTATTAAAAGCACAATCTTTTAAAAACTTTTAAAATCACTCATTTTAGATTTAAGAGAAGAAATTTCTTTATTATCAACATAGGGGTTTTACCCTTGCAAGAAATCTTATAAGCATCAAAATCATTTTGAATAACAACAAGATTGGAAGAAAGATCATCTTTTTCTTTTGTAACCAAAGCAAGTTGGTTTTTGAGAAAAGCAACTTCTTTTTGCAATTTAAAGCATTCCATTTCTTGTTATCATAAGTTTCGGAAAGTTCTACAAAAGCATGAACTAGAACTTCCTTACTCAAATATTCATCATTATCATCTATAGATTCAAGAGTTTGAGGGTTTACCTTGGGTGTGTTTGCCATGAAACACATGTTTGCGGTATCCACTTGTTCTTCTTCGGACTCGCTTTCCGAATCCCATGTGGCCTTGTAAGCTTTCTTTCATCTTGTTTCTTTGGCTTGAAGGAGGAAGTCATTCTTTTCTTGAACTCCAGACAATCGGCCATGATGTGTCCGGCTTGCGGCAATTGTAGCAAATGATCCTCTTCTCCTCTTTGCCTTCAAACTTTCTCCAGAAATTTTGCTTGTTCTTCCGGTACATCCTCTTGATGTTGCGCACTAGGAGGGAGAGCTCCTCATCTTCTTCTTCATCTTCTTCATCATCTTCAATGGTGGATGAAGACTTGAAAGCTATGGACTTTTTCTTTGTTGGAGCCGCCTCTTCTCTTGCCTTCTTCTCCATCTCATGGGTTTTTAGGTTCCCAATGAGATTTATGATGTCCATCTCGTCCTTGTCATTCAACTCCTTTAAGGTGGTGGCCTTGATCTCCCAAGATGGAGGAAGAGCCCGTATCACCTTGCGCACCTTTTGATCATGGAAATGACGTCACCTAATGAAGAAAGACCATTAGTGATTTTTGTGAAACGAGTAATCATGCAATCAATGGTTTCATCATCAAGCATCTTAAATGATTCATATTGAGACCTCAAGAGATCTATTTTAGCTCTCTTGACTGTGTGAAGTCCTTCATGCGTGACCAATAAGTGTTGCCAAATCTCATAGGCGGATTGGCAATGAATTACCCGTGTAAGGTCATCCTCATTCAAGGCGGTTAAAGGGAGTTTGGGCTTTGGAGTTAGCCTCATATTCTTTAAGGTCTAGGTCGGTCCAAGTGCTCTCATCCTCATCGGGTACTTCATAAGGTTTGGTAAGAGACTTAGCCACTAAGCTACCTAGTGATTGCAAAAAGATAGTCATCCTAACCTCCAAATAGGGAAATTTAGGCCATCAAATTTAGGTGGGGATTTAATGTTGTCGGCCATGTTTACTAGTGTATGTATGGATGAATGAAAGTGTTGATTAGCAATATTTTAGGATCTCTCTAAGGATGTTAAGCCACACCTAGAGTCCAAGCTCTGATACCAATTGAAAATCACCTAGAGGGGGGGGGTGAATAGGTGATGAAGCTAATCAAAGGGCAATTTAAAAAATTATGAAGCAAGTGAATGCAAATGCAATGCAACAATCTCCCAAAACAAGACTAAGAGCCGTATGCCCCTTGCGGGGTTCTGAACTCCTTCCTCCGGCTTCCTCGTAAAATGAGTTAGAGGTGCGCAATGCAACCTTGTTGTATGGGATTTTGATTGACAAGATGAAGTATGATGAAAATGGCAATAGTAATCAAAAACACAAAGTAATAGCAAGGGAAAGTAAACCAATCGCAAACACAAAGATATGTTATCGGGTTCGAGCACCCAGCTCTACTCCCCGCCTTCCCCAGAAGGATTCTAGCTACTTCCACTATCACAAAGATCAATTACAATGGAGTACCCAACTCCTACAATTTCAGCACAATGAATTCCTTAGTAATCAAAAGATCACAAACTCTCTCTTTCAAATATCTCTTCCCTTACAAAGGTCCTTAGAGAATATTGAGAAGGAATGAAGCTCTTGTGTAAGTGAAGAAAAATGAAATCAAATCAGAGAGTATTATCAAGAAACACTTCTGAAATGAGTGAGAAATTCAGCACAAAAACCAAGAAAAATAGCTCTTTTGAATATCACAAACTTTGAATTTTTCTCTTGAATAATTGTTGTAAAGAAACTCTCCCCAAACACCCTATTTATAGGAGAGGGCTAGGGTTTAGGGTTAGGAATTAATTACTGAAGATTAGGAAGTAATTAGTTCCAAATATACCCTCCAACGGATTTTTAATTTCAAAAATCAAGTTTAAAAAAGCTATTAAAAAATCTGCCCGTTACTGTTCAACGGACACATCGGTCGACTGGCCCGGTCGACCGGTAGTTCAAAAAATCACCGTTATGAACTATCGGTCGACCGATCCGGTCGACTGCTCCTGACTGAGACTTAAAATAAAATTCCGGTCGACCGATCCGGTCGACTGGAAAGATACAGAGAGCAGAACAAGGCTATCGGTCGACCGATCCGGTCGACTGATGCCTGACTGAGACTCAAAACAATATCCCGGTCGACTGTCGGTAGACTGTCGGTCGACCGACATATATGCACACGGATACGTGCACTCTGCCAGGACTTCGGTCGACTGGTCCGGTCGACCGGACCAGCCTGACACAGACACGGTCGACTGTCGGTAGACTGCCGGTCGACCGGGCCAGGTCAGAAACGAAAATAAAACAGGATTTTGAAGAGAATAAAATTTTTATCAAAACTATTTTGAACACAAATTCAGTATATAACATAATAAGAATTTGTAGAAGAAAGATTTAGTATTAAAATATTTTTGTATATTTTATAGGAAATAAACTTAGAAAAGACATACGCGTGAAAACGTGTGTGTTTGAGCTTCAAACCTACTCTCTATTCTTTAACATGCTATAAATCTAGAAAATAAAACTAAGGACCTCTGAAGCAATCTTTGAGCTATCCAATGCCTTGCTAGTGCCTTCTCTTCTATGATCCTTCCTTGATGTGCAATTTGCCTTCAATGCTTGTTGGAACTTAGAAGTTTTTGCAAAAGCGAAGCGAATGAACTCTAAACATGGTACAAAAACCTGAAACTCATCTTAGACAAAAGATTAGTATCAAATAGCACTTATTTGGTTTGTTATCATCAAAACACGAAACAATGGAGAGTGTAACCTCTTGGGCCAACAATCTACTTTTCTACTTTGTTTTCCAACCACTCTTCTATTTGGTTTTTACATCGACGTTTTTATCGCCTTCTCCACCTACCACATTCTGGATTTCCTTTTCCTTTTCTTTTACCTTCTTTTTCATTCTTTCAACAAAGAAGAAGTGTTAACAAATAACGTGAATAGAAACTGTCAATGCTTCTATCACCTCCCTTCCCTGTGGATTCGACCCGTTAAGGCAATGCTATAACGGAAGTATCGAGGGTACATTAGCACATTCGAGCTTTTCATTGATTTTACATAAAACACACTTTTGAGTGCTAGTTCCGCCCTGATCACAAATACAAATGCAAATGTAGATTAGCAACCAAGATCACACTCCTAGGTGGTTAAACCTAATATCAGGAGCGTAGGCTCTGATACAATTGAAAGTACACCAGAGGGGGGTGAATAGGTGTACGGCTAATCTATGAACAATAATGTGAAAATTAAAAACTCAAAGCAACACACTTAGTGTAACCAACAGTGTAGCCGAATTCCCGGTGAAGGGCTTTGAACTAACTCCTCTGAATTCCTCTAAATAAGAGTTGAGGTGCTATACGAAGCTCTCTTGGTTAAACACAAGTGAGGCACACAAACAAACCAAGCATGTATATGATATGACAATATAAATCAATGCACAATGTAAGAGAGAGAGAGTAAGAGAAGGTGGATCAAACGTAAACACTGAGATATGTTTCGAGGTTCGAGCACACAGCTCTACGTCCCCGCCTTCACATAGAAGGATTTCCACTAACTCGTCCACACAGGACTTCCCATACAGGGAACCTCCACTAAGGATTTGGGGCAATTACAATTGGGAGTACACAACTCCTCTCTCCAATAATTACAACCTCTACACTTAGAGGTAAGGCACAAAGCCACTCAAACACAATCACCTCACACTTGAGAGATTCTAACACAATCTCCACCTCTCACTAAAGGGAGCCAAACACCACTTCCACAATCACCTCACACTTGAGGATAACAAATCAATCACCTCTCATTAGAGGGATATCACAAAGATGGAAGGTTTACAACTTGGTGATCTCAAAGACCACAAACCAATTTTCTCACTAAAACAAAGATCCTAATAGATAGGATAGAAGATAAGCTCAAGTGGAGAAATCTAGGTGTTTGAAATCAAACACAAAGAAAAATACTTGGGAAAACAACTAGAATAGATGTATAATGAAGAACAAAATAAATATCCCAAATCTCTATTTTTCTTTGATTTTTTCAACCCTTGAAAACAAATAAAGATGAATCTTTTTGCCTTAAAAGCTCTTTTGAATACTTGTATTAACACTAGAGAAGATGAAAATTTTGCTCTTGAAAATCTTGTTAAAACCAACTCAAATGGGGGTATTTATAACCCCATTTGGAATCTGTTCGTTGGCAGCTAAAAAGGGCATTTTTACCCTTCCGGTCACCGGCCAACGATCAAAAAATCGACCGTTGAGCCCTCCGGTCGACCGCCACCCGGTCGACCGTGCCAGATCCAGAGAGCAATTGCTCTCTGCCCGGTCGACCGGGCCAAAGTGACCGGTCGACCGCCCGGTCGACCGGCCGCACCCGAGAGTGGGCTGACTTCAGTCGGTCGACCGGCCAAATCACTTGGCCTTTGTGCACGTCTTGTGCACTCAGTCGACCGACCACTGGTCCGGTCGACCGTCCCGGTCGACCGCCAGAACCTGGCAGGGACATTTTCAGGATTTAAAAACTAGTCTTTTTAACTTCAATTAAATCCATAAAATCACATAAATTCCCAAAAAAATCAGTTCGCATATCATCTTTGAAATACAAACATGTGTGATAAAAATTCAACACATATTTCAAACTATTTGAACCATTTTTGTGTGATAGAAAATTTGCCTAAAACTAAAAACGGTATTTTTCTAGAAACCAAACTTCTAAAGGAAAATACAGTTTTTCTATAAACTTGTATAAATACAAAAACATGATATTGAAACAACTTTGAAGTATATAATATATGGATAGAACCCAATATACATGAAGGTATTATATTTATGTTTTTGACATTAAATCCAAAAATAAGTTTTGTCTAAATACAAAACTCCAAATTCATGAAGTAAACTATCAAAATAAGTTTTTCTAAATAGATGAAGCATATATGTATATAGATCAAATCTAATATACATTAACCATGTAAACTTGTTTTGATACTATCCATTCATGAAAACCAAGATCGGTTAAACCGAAAATCAAAACCAATAAACATGAAACTTAAAACAAGTGTGTGTGTTGTGAACTTGAGTATATCACACTATCTAATCTTTACAATGGATCTAAATTAAATCTTAACTAAACAAACCGAAGCCTTCTTGTAGAATGCTGTCTCCAAGTTGACTCGATCCAAATGCGATTCCCCGAGCTTGACTCCAACGAATGCTAGATATGAACTTTGACGCTCGAGCTCTTGAATCACCATGTGAAAGCTCCAAAACACCTTTGTTGAAGCTAATCACCTACTAATATCTTGGTTAAATATCTGAAACTAAATATCACAAGATTATTAGTAAACTATAGCTACATGAGTTAATCATCATCAAAACTAGAGTGGAAGGCCTCTGGCCAACATGCTCATCATCACTCGGGAGATCAGATCTGGAGCGCCTATGTTTGCTCTTGGTGTAGGTAGTTCCCATGGTAAGAAGTGGTGACAGGGGAGCCCCAAACACCTTTGCCCCCTGATTTCAGTAGACTGCAACTTTCGAAGGATTTCGATTTGAGTAGAGAGTTGATCCTGGAAGCGGACCACCACATCTCTCTAAAGCGACCTTCTCACATTCATGAGCTGCCTCATCCTGTGCCCGTTCAAATTGCCTTTGAAGGCTGACGACCATTTAAAGGAGCTACCCTTCGGCGGGGAGCCAGGTTTCGTGTCCATTGGTCCCTGCCTCCAGTGCTGTAACGCCCCGATCCTGCGGGTACGGAGACGTTACTGCAACGTATATACGCAGGTCCGAAATACCCTCACGTATATATACGCTAAGCATCAGTACAGGCAAGAATCAGAGTACGGAAGCAAGTGGTGCATTATACATTCCAACACATGAGTACAATTACAAAGTTATCACCAGAGGTGATCCAATATTATATGAATATTACATCACTGATATGCGCAATTGCGAGATTACAAAGATATGTACATGTATGTACAGTACAAAGACAGGCTCAGAGTCTTAACAAGAAAACTCTAGAGCCGCACATGGGGGGCCTGGAAGGATGGGGCTCTGGACGGTCTGCTGGAGATCCACGCTACTACTGCGCTACTCTGATCAGCAACTGAGAGAATCTACAAGTTCCAAGCTCTGACATGCTCCAAGTTTCAGGACCTAGACATGAGAATCCAGAGGAGTCAGAACTCCCCAGGCGAGTGGTGAGGCAAAAGCCAGATGGCGTGCAAGGATAAGCACATGTGTATCGATAAAACCGAATCATAAATAAGCATTGAAAACTGTGTCGTGAGCATAAGCATGTATAGGTAGGTAGATATATAACAAGTGATATGAAGCAGGAAGTACTCATGGTATGGTAAGATAGGAACATGAGACTGATGGAATGGAACATAAGGAATAAAGCAGGGTATGAGCAGCGAATATGATAATAATCATAAAACCAGAAATCCGATGTAAAACCCAATAGAAGTAAGCTCGGTAAAGCATACAACGGATCCATAGTTGGCATATTTTATTATTATTATTACTCGTCTTACGCTGATGTCTAGATATGTGAACTAGCATCCCAGCACACATATATCCACATCTGAGTAAAGTAAGGTTGTTATTGGAATTTAACGGGGGTATCAACGAACAATGTTTACAGTGGGTCCCGTGCATACCCGGGACCACGGCCCAGGATGTTCCGTTGCTTGGTGACGGAACCTACCACAAGGCGATTCAGGAGGGTCTTATGGATGCCCTTATCAAGATGGTACCAGGAAGGAGGGAGCCAGCTCTCCCCTCGGTCCCCTGGAGGCCCACAGGTCAGACCGAAAGTTTTAGTTGCACAACATGCCTAATACCACTGTAAACACGAACATATATTGATAGCCGCAAGTTTCCCCCGACCCGATGTAAGTTGTCTCATTTTACGGTTTATTCGATGATTATCAGATTCCGGGAATGAGCAGGAACAAGTCAGGAATATCAGGAATACATGTGTATCAGGAGTACAGTTTGTACAATCAAGAGGTCAGGTTATCATTCCGTTATCGTGATAATCATGAGAGTCAAGTATATCATGCCGGGTGTCAAGGGATAGCATGACAGGAGGGTGATATTTGGCAGGTGACCAATCATGTTAAGAGATTAATATTAGTCCGGTGGCAAGTCATGTCATAACAAGGGGTCTTGCCAAGTAGTAGCATGTTTGGTGTCAGGTGATAACACCTCAGTTGTCAGGTGATACAAACAGGTATTAAATAGTAGCATGTAAATGACAGGTATGAAGTAATGGCATAGCAAGTGTTAACATATCAGGTAAATACGTGGCATGATGATAGAGTAGTAGCTGAGCACAACCAAGCGGAGCTGAGCAAGCTGGAGGCACAGATAGCAAACAGTATTTAACACTGGAGCGTCTGGCAAGGTTACCGGGACAACTCGGCTTAAGGTGCAAGTAGAAAATCCGGCAGCCTCTCGCCTAGACGAATCTAGTGGTAAAGTGCTGAGTGCTGATCATGATAACTAGGCGGAGATGAAGAACCTGACGGTCCCAATCACCTCTCTTTCAAGATAATGAGAGACCGGAGACTGAAGGACGGAGAGACCTGTCGGTCCCAATCACTTCCCTTTCGAGATCGTGAGAGACCGGAGGCTGAAGGGTCCGGAAGTCAAGTACGCTCGGGGTTTAAGCGCACTCTCGGTGGCTACTAGCCATCCCAGGAGTGGGCAGAAACCCAGAGTCCAACGACCACGAAGGGTCGGCCACGTGATTGGTCACTAATGTTGCATATTTAATGTCAATTTTCATACTTATTTTAATAAAAGCCTGCATTGTCCTAATTAATTGCTTAATTTATTTGCAGCCCATTCTTTAAGGAGATGAAGAAAAATGAGCCCAAAGCCCACAAAAATTCTGAATTAAATCAGAGTTAATTCACACTCAGTAAATCAGGGAAAAATCAAGAGGTTGAAAACTGGTTGAGAAGAATCCTCTCAGAATCGATCGGTTGAAGCAAAAATCAAGCAAGTTTGATTCAGATTCTGACTGGATACATTTTAGTATTCGAATCATAACTTTTGCTACAGAATCTCAATTCTGATGATTCAAGATGATCCAGAAAGCAGACTGACAGAGCTATGACTCTTATGTTGATCATTATTTCTAATTCTGTCAGTTGTTTAAGTGATATTCAGCAATCAACAAGCCAACAAATAGCAGATCAGAACTGAATATCCACCTCTACCCCTCCATTTCTCCTATAAATACCTGCACTCAAAGGCAAAAGGGAGGCCAATGCAGATTAGGATTTTAGACTAGTTTTTCCATTTTGTAGTTTAGTTTTTACTTTTATGTAACTTGTATGTAACTTAGGGTAGAAGAAGATTCATGTAAGTAAGAGAGAGGGACTGATGTTGAGAGTGACACCGATGATGTACCCTACTCCTTTCTTCATTGTCTCAGCAAGTAATAAAGGTAAAGGCTTTGTTTGTTTTCTATTCTGCTTTACTTTACATTTGTTCTGCTTTTCGTTTTCTCTTCTACTTCACCTTGGTTTTATGTGTTGAGTCTACAAGTGAACTCCAAAGCAAGTACACCGATGCTACGTGAGAGCCAGCGATAGTTCATGAAAGACGTTCTCCTCTTCCAAGCTCGCATCACTTCGTTCTTCTTATGCTTGACGATATAATGTGCACGGGGACCGAGCTCGAGTTTATGATCTATACGTTGAACGCCTCCGAAGCAAAAAGGTAGAACTTGCAAAAAGGTTTCCAAGTAAGTCATCACCAAACTAGGTAAGTAATTCTTAACTTTCTTTCTTTTCTTTTATCGCTATAGTATAGATCGCCACCACGATTTCTTTCACCACTTCTTCCCAATCGTTTTCACTCTTTCTTTTCCACTTCATTGTACATTGTCGTTTTCTTTTGCTTTCTGATTTTCCCACCTTCTTCCTCTTTCATATTCTTCTAACTTTAACTATAACTTTCTTTTTCATTTTTATAACTTTAAAATAGAGAAGAACCTTCGCTTTTATTCTTAACGATTTTAATAAAGAACCGTAAAAGCTTCCATCGCAAACCCTCCTTGTGGATCACGACCCGCATTAGCCACTTGCTATAGCGGAAGTATTGAGCACTTGCACATCTTCTTTCTTAAGTTCTATAATCTCATATTTTGTGTGCAGGTTTAGCCTCAATCAAATTTTGGCGCCGTTGCCGGGGAGGGTAAAACGGTTTTTATTGAAATCTGAATTTTTATTGCAAATTTTTGAGAACTAAACAAATTTTCTTCTCTGTTGCAGGTTATAGGTTGAAGAAAACAGGAACTTTGCATTGCAGTGACATATAAGTGGACCTGGGCCTCTGCTCTCGAAAGCAGAGACCAGGATCCCTCCAAATTGTCGCAAAATCCTGGCTTTTGCCGCAAATTTGCGGCAATAAGGAGTGCACTACTGATCATTTTTCTGCAGGGTCTCTGATTCTGCAAAATACTTCTGCTACATTACTTAATTCCCTGTAATATTCACCCTATACCTGCTTAATAAAGTCAACAGTAAAAAATTGGTTGTAATCGTTAAAAGTTGATTAGACATTTGCATTTCTAGGCACGTGTCTTTTCAATTCATTTACTTTTACTGTTGAAGATGAAAAACACCTAGAGGGGGGGTGAATAGGTGTAAGTGCTAATCTAATAAATTAAATGCAAACTAAGTGCGCTAAGTGCGGAAGCTAATGTAAATTATGCACAAACTAATACAATACAACAAGTGTAGCCGAATTCCCCTTGCGAGGCTCTGGACTAACTCCCCTTGATTCCCCTTGAAATGGGTTGAGGTGCTATGTGAAGCTCTTGTTGGATGAGTATAAGTTAGGCACACACACACAAGCAATCCAAGCAATAAGAAATATGTGCACACACAATCAAGCCAAGCAATCAAGGATAAATTACAATATGAAAGATGCAAGGCAACACAAGCAATGTATATAATATGAATGCTATGAAAGTATGATGCTTGTATGAAATGATGCTTTGCACAAATGTAAAGAGAGAGAGTTAGAGAGACAATGGATCAAAACGCAAACACCAAGATTTGTTTCGAGGTTCGAGCACCTTGCTCTACATCCCCGCCTACACCACCGTGTAGGATTTCCACTATCTCAACTCCCACCGAGGGAACCTCTACCAAAGAGGATTTCTTACAACTCTAAGAGTACCTAACTCCTCTCTCAATACAACCTCCACCGAGGCCAACAACAACCAACAACAACACCTCTACCAAAGAGGCTCACAACCAATCTCTATCACCTCACACTGAGGGATACAAACCAATCACCCGATCACCTCTACCTAAGAGGGATACAACAAGAATAAGGGTGTACAACTTAGAGGTTACAAACAACAACCTCAAAACTCTCTCTTTCTTTCTTTTTCCACAAAACAAAGATCCTAATAGTTTAGGATAGATGATATAGCTCAAGTGTGGAAAACAAGTGTTTTTGGAAACAAGCAACAAAGAAAAATCTTTGGGAAAATACTTGCAATATGATAGAATTGAAGATCTAAGCAAAAATCCCAAAAACCTATTTTTCTTTGATTTTCCAAAAACCAAAAACAAATAAGATGAAACCTTTTTGACTTAAAAACTCTTTTAAAAACTCTTTTAAACTCTTCAGAAAACTGAAAATTTTAGCTCAAAAATTCTTATACAAAACAATGGAGAAATGGGGTATATATAGCCCCTAGGAAAAACTAGCCGTTAGGCTGATGTGGCAGTCTGACCAACTGCCGGTCGACCGGCCCGGTCGACCGCCAACGGTCAAATTTGTGACCGTTGGGCAACATCGGTCGACCGGCCCGGTCGACCGAAAAAACCCGAGAGCAGAGCTCTCAACTCGGTCGACCGGCTCGGTCGACCGGCCACTGTGCCTAACAGTCGTGCACGTCTGTGCACGTCGGTCGACCGACCGGTCGACCGGCCACTTGGTGCGGTCGACCGGTCCGGTCGACCGAACTGGCCTGGCAGGCACAGTGCAGATCTGCACAGATACGGGATTTGAAAATAGGTCTTTTCACTCAATAAAAATCCCATAAAATCACAGTAAATCTAAAAAATAGTTTTAATCACAATAAAAACTGTTTTTCTAAAAATATGTTTTTCTAAAACTTGTTTTATCATTTTACTTTGATAACCAAACTTGTGATAAAAATTTCAAGACATATATCAATCATATCAATTCATTTTTGTGTCTTGCCAATTTTATCAAAAACAAAACTTGTATTTTATCAAACTTGATTTTTCCAAAACATGAATAGGATAGTCAAAATAAGTTTGTCTAGCAAGTTTAAAGTATGTATGTATATCTAGAACATATCTAATATACATAGGTATAAGGTAAACTTGTTTTGATCTATTATTCATGAAAACCAAAAACCAAATCATGAAACGTGTGTGTTTTGTGTTCACTTGAGCATATCAACTAAACTAAGCTTTACAAATATGGATCTAAAACACAAACTCTAAACTAGATACCTAAGTCTTCTTGACGATCTTCATCTTCAAGTAGACTCGGTCCAAACTCCGTGATTCTCCAAGTGCAAAGGTATGATCTTTAAGCTTTGGCACCGAATCATCATAAATAGCTTCTAATCATCTTGTTGAAGCTAATCACCAACTATATCCTGTTAATGATCTGAAACTTAGAAACACAAGAATATTAGTAATCATAACTACATGAGTGTTGATCATCATCAAAACTAGAGTGGAAGGCCATTGGGCCAACAATCTCCCCCTTTTTGATGATGACAAAACTCATGGAGTTATATATGCATGGATTAAAGTTAAGCTTCAAGGAAGCTCCCCCTTAACTCATGCATAGGGATAAACAATAAATATATGCAATGAATGTTAAACATGAAACATGCGTATGCATAAACAATGAATGGTTCTAGATATCAAATGGAATATTCAAAACAAAATAACCTCTAGATACCAATTACAAAGCAAACTCTATAAACGATTAAACTATTCTTGAGATTAAAACATAATATATGCATAAACATAAGCATGCATATAAAACTATAAAACTTCATAAATACTTCTCCCCCTTTTTGTCAATCATCAACAAAGGGGTAAACAACCAAAATGAGGGGTAAAAATCTTTCTCCCCCTTTTTGTCAATCAAAACAATGCAAACAAAGTTCCCCCTTTTTGTCTAAAACAAAAAACAAAGTCAATAAGGGGTGACTACAAACATGATATCAATTAAAAAATATGTCAATGAAGCATCTTGATACCAATAAACAAGAATCAAAATATGTTATATGCTATATACATTCATGAAGAGGAAGACGCTAAGTTAGCTTCCCTACACATATGCATTACATGAAGAAGGGATGACAAGCCCTAACTCACATAACACATATTATGTAATGCATAAGAGGAGATGTGAAGCTCCCCCTACACACGTATATCATATAAAGAAGAGTTGTCAAGCTCCTCAATTTATAATATACTCAACATGAATCTATATGTAAGAGAGATGTTAAGCTCTCCTTGCATATAGGAAATACAAATCAAAACTTTGAATATTTTCTTTAAACAAAATTTTGAAAATACCAATTGTAATTAAACATAAATCTTGACTTCCTAAAACATGAATCTTGATACTAAATGTATTCAAAATTTGTTATGTTTAACCAATTGAAAAGATTTTACATAGAAACGTTGATACCAATAGTAAGAATTATTCATTTTAAAACATATAAACAACTTTTAATCATAAAGTGTGGGAGTACAAATACCAATTGAAATACAAAATCATATTTTCTCCCCCTTTATGAAATACAAACTAAAGTCATGCATAGTCTTGATAACAATTTAAAAGTAATCAATTTAAACAAAATTGAAACTCAAGCACTAGCATAAACACAAACATATATATGTATGAAAAATAGATACCAATAGAAATTGATATACTTGGAATTTAAAGCATACATACATCAAAACATATATGAGTATACAAGAAGATCAAAATGATACCAATTTAAAGAGTTCAATGATACCAATTGACATAACAATAAGTTCAAGTGTATACATCATATTATCTACCACCCAATCATAATTCAAGTTTTAAAGATTTTCAATTTAGGGCATACATGAACATGATCTCCCATCCTACCGCCCTTGGATGGTAGGGGTTTTCAAAGATAGATTTGAAAATATAGCTTAGTTTGAAAATCACTACCAAATTGAAGAACATCGCAACTAGTTAAATGGAAAACTTGTTAACTAGTACGAAATCCTTCAAGCAAGGAATAAAACACAAATGAAATTCACATGATAATCATCACTCTAACCAATAAAGCATAACTCATGAGAAACAAAACATGAGCAATAGATATGAGTGTACAAATAATATGTGAAGATCATAATCATGAAAAAATATTTCATTAAGCTCAATTATTCCTTAAAACATAATTCCATCAAAAACATGAAAAATCATATAAAACTACTTATTTAATCTTCAAGGCTTATGTATGTCTAATACAAGCTAAAATATACATACATATCCAAAACATAACGAGTCCACAAAATATATGCATTAAGGCACGTGGCTCAAAAAGGATACTCATGTATAGTCAATAGTTTGGATAAGATGGACATATACATGAAGTTAAATATTGACACAATAAACATGACAATCATGAAAACATGAAAAGCATGAAAAGTATGAAAATTTAGCTTTTCATTAAAACAATTTGATACCAATTCTTTTCAAGGTATATGTATGATTTGTCAACACAAGAAGTATACACACATATCCCTTAAACACACTTTGAGTCCATAATAGATATTTGCATGAAAGGCAAATGACTCAAGGGGTATACATGTATATCTTCAAGTTTGGCAAAATACACATATACATGAAGTGAAACACACAATCATAATACAATTTAAAAATGGAATACAAGTTTAAAATGTATGAATCATCAAAACTAGACTATACTAGCACATCTAATGGGTTCAAATAAGCAATCAAGCTCAACATATATAGATTTATTTGTAGCCCACTCTATGTACAAGTATATAACTAGTCTTAATGAAAACAAACATCTAAACATATATTCAAAACATGAAGCATCAAAACAAGTATAAAAGTCATCATGATAAAACTAAAACATGATTACTATGTAAATTCACATGTATTAGATTCATGATGTACATTATAGCTTAAACAAAAGTGAGAACACTAAATATGGGTTCATATAAGCATATGTGTCTCAAATACTATACATGTATGTCAAGGATCTAATAAACATGGAATGAACATACTAATCCATAGACATCAAAAACATGCTATAAACATTAAAACATGGAAAGCATGTAAACAATAAATGGGAGTAAAGGATTGTTACCAAAACCGAAGAAGCAACTCTCCTTGTCTCCAAAACATGGTGGTCATCTCCACCAAATCTTCCCTTGAAAGTGATGCATCCAATTGATTTCCTTTAAGTCCGGAACGCATCCACTCCAAGGTGCTATCACTCTAACGTCATGTGAGAGCCCACACCTACATCAAAAATAATAGGAGGGGTGGTCTTTGGTACCCATATCTTCTTGGGTCCATGGGGGTTAGTACCTTCTCTAACCCAAACAAAATTCTTTGCTAAATTAGGAGTATGTAATCTATCATAACAAAATTTAGCAAGGTGGCCCTTACGTCCACAATGTGTACATGAGTACACATGAGCATACATGTGTTGATGGTGTCCGTGAGGAGCATGTGTATGCCGTGGAGGGTGTGCATGCATAGAAGTTGGAACTTGTTTCTTTCGAACTAAGGTTCCAATCGTGAGTGGTTCATGGCACATTGGCTCATAGTGGAGCCCAAACAATCCATTTTCTTCTTTAACAAATTATATCATTTTCGAGCATAGAAGAAGTGGAACATGCAATGGGTGATTTAGGTGAAACTACCCTAGCATGGCAAACATGAGAATCAATCTTATTTTGCAAAATAATATTTTTCTCTAAGCAAACATTTAAATCATTGAAAATAGAAATGATTTTGTTTTTCAAAACAACATTCTCTTTTAAAACAAAATCAACTCTAGAAGACAAGTTTTCATTTTTCTTTAAAATAGCATGGCAATCATTTTTAGACTTTAAAAAGTTATTTTCTTTAAGTGTAAAATCAAGTTGAGATTTTAATGAATCCCTTTCATTATAGACCTCAACCTTCTCTTGCAAAACATTGTCAAGTCTAGCATGCAAACACTTATTTTCTTTTTCAATTTCTAGACTTTTCTTTTTCAAAATCTTATATTTTTCAATTAACTTTTCACATACTATTGAAAGTTCTTCATTTAGAGCATGGGGATCAACAATATCATTACTAGAAGAACTAGCATCATCATCACTATCTAAGTGGGGTTCCGAATGTACCTCAAGGGAGTCATTCCCTTGGACCATATAGCATTGTTGTGGCTCGGATTCTCCACTAGATTCCTCTTCTTGTTGGATTTGGACTTGAAGCTTGGAGGTGTTGGTGGTTGTTGTCAACTTGTTCCACACTGCAAAAGCGGAATCAAGATTAGAAACACGTAAAAGATATTCTTTAGGTAAAGTGCTTCTAATAGCCTCTAGGGCTTGTGCATTGGCCCCTATATGATTGCAATCACCAAGATAACATCTCTTGGTGGCGGCAAGGAAGACATGCAAACCTAGGGTCTTTAGGTACATGAACATCCTATACTTCCAAACATCAATGTTGGAAGGGTCAAAACTAGGTGGGGTCATGAAGTCCATGGTATAAACTAAATATGCGCAAACAATCAAATGCAAATGTAGATTAGCAAGCAAATGGATCTCACTCCTAGGATGTTAAGCCTAAGTATCAGGAGCACTAGCTCTGATACCAATTGAAAAATACCTAGAGGGGGGGTGAATAGGTGTAAGTGCTAATCTAATAAATTAAATGCAAACTAAGTGCGCTAAGTGCGGAAGCTAATGCAAATTATGCACAAACTAATACAATACAACAAGTGTAGCCGAATTCCCCTTGCGAGGCTCTGGACTAACTCCCCTTGATTCCCCTTGAAATGGGTTGAGGTGCTATGTGAAGCTCTTGTTGGATGAGTATAAGTTAGGCACACACACACAAGCAATCCAAGCAATAAGAAATATGTGCACACACAATCAAGCCAAGCAATCAAGGATAAATTACAATATGAAAGATGCAAGGCAACACAAGCAATGTATATAATATGAATGCTATGAAAGTATGATGCTTGTATGAAATGATGCTTTGCACAAATGTAAAGAGAGAGAGTTAGAGAGACAATGGATCAAAACGCAAACACCAAGATTTGTTTCGAGGTTCGAGCACCTTGCTCTACATCCCCGCCTACACCACCGTGTAGGATTTCCACTATCTCAACTCCCACCGAGGGAACCTCTACCAAAGAGGATTTCTTACAACTCTAGGAGTACCTAACTCCTCTCTCAATACAACCTCCACCGAGGCCAACAACAACCAACAACAACACCTCTACAAAGAGGCTCACAACCAATCTCTATCACCTCACACTTGAGGGATACAAACCAATCACCCGATCACCTCTACCTAAGAGGGATACAATAAGAATAAGGGTGTACAACTTAGAGGTTACAAACAACAACCTCAAAACTCTCTCTTTCTTTCTTTTTCCACAAAACAAAGATCCTAATAGTTTAGGATAGATGATATAGCTCAAGTGTGGAAAACAAGTGTTTTTGGAAACAAGCAACAAAGAAAAATCTTTGAGAAAATACTTGCAATATGATAGAATTGAAGATCTAAGCAAAAATCCCAAAAACCTATTTTTCTTTGATTTTCCAAAAACCCAAAAACAAATAAGATGAAACCTTTTTGACTTAAAAACTCTTTTAAAAACTCTTTTAAACTCTTCAGAAAACTGAAAATTTTTAGCTCAAAAATTCTTATACAAAACAATGGAGAAATGGGGTATATATAGCCCCTAGGAAAAACTAGCCGTTAGGCTGATGTGGCAGTCTGACCAACTGCCGGTCGACCGGCCCGGTCGACCGCCAACGGTCAATTTGTGACCGTTGGGCAACATCGGTCGACCGGCCCGGTCGACCGAAAAAAACCCGAGAGCAGAGCTCTCAACTCGGTCGACCGGCTCGGTCGACCGTCCACTGTGCCTAACAGTCGTGCACGTCTGTGCACGTCGGTCGACCGACCCGGTCGACCGGCCACTTGGTGCGGTCGACCGGTCCGGTCGACCGAACTGGCCTGGCAGGCACAGTGCAGATCTGCACAGATACGGGATTTGAAAATAGGTCTTTTCACTCAATAAAAATCCCATAAAATCACAGTAAATCTAAAAAATAGTTTTAATCACAATAAAAACTGTTTTTCTAAAAATATGTTTTTCTAAAACTTGTTTTATCATTTTACTTTGATAACCAAACTTGTGATAAAAATTTCAAGACATATATCAATCATATCAATTCATTTTTGTGTCTTGCCAATTTTATCAAAAACAAAACTTGTATTTTATCAAACTTGATTTTTCCAAAACATGAATAGGATAGTCAAAATAAGTTTGTCTAGCAAGTTTAAAGTATGTATGTATATCTAGAACATATCTAATATACATAGGTATAAGGTAAACTTGTTTTGATCTATTATTCATGAAAACCAAAAACCAAATCATGAAACGTGTGTGTTTTGTGTTCACTTGAGCATATCAACTAAACTAAGCTTTACAAATATGGATTTAAAACACAAACTCTAAACTAGATACCTAAGTCTTCTTGACGATCTTCATCTTCAAGTAGACTCAGTCCAAACTCCGTGATTCTCCAAGTGCAAAGGTATGATCTTTAAGCTTTGGCACCGGAATCATCATAAATAGCTTCTAATCATCTTGTTGAAGCTAATCACCAACTAATATCCTGTTAATGATCTGAAACTTAGAAACACAAGAATATTAGTAATCATAACTACATGAGTGTTGATCATCATCAAAACTAGAGTGGAAGGCCATTGGGCCAACAGAAGAGTGCTGGAGGCAAGGTACGTTTTGCATTGCATGTAGACTAGGAATCAACTCTTGCTTGATTTTCATGCTTTGAGTGTATCCTAGTTATATTTCTTGTACACTTGCACAATTCAATTTTAAGGGCATACCCGTAAATAAGATAAGGTGGGGATTTTATCACCCTTTCCTTAGCCCGCAAATCATTTTCCCAAGCACTCACTAACCCAAGCCTAATTTAATAAAAAGTAGACGTTGGCCCTGTTGGCCCAAAGGCCCTTCACCCTAGTTTTGATGATGATCAACTCATGTAGTTATAGTTACTAATGATCTTGTGTTTAATTAGTGACAGATTCATGATCAAGATCTTAGTAGGTGCATAGCTCAACAAAGGATAAAAGAACAAGATTTGGAGCTTGCATGTGGTGATCCAAGGAGTTTTTGGATCAAGCTTGGACCAAGTCAAGAAGATGAGAAGCCTTCAAGGGAAGACTTCAAGAAGTTGAAGACTTGGGTCTAGGTATAAAATTTGTATTTTTGTTTTAGTAAAAATGTAAAGGATAGATAGTTGGTGGATTGCTCAAGTTATATCACACACACACACTCTTGATTAGAACTCTTGATTTAAAGTGCTTTCATAAAAGATTTTTATGTTTAGAAAAGAATTTTTATTTAGAACAAAGATTTTCTTTGAGACAAAATATTTATCTTGGATTTTGGTATTTCATAGTTCATATCTTTAAACCAAAATCTTGATTAGAGCTTTATATCAAAAACATAGATATTTCTTATTGATTGTGTAGTGGATCATATCCATACACACTATGCTTTTAAATGAACTCAAATATCTTGTTTTTGTATTTGATGAAGATTTAGAAAAACAAGTTTGGAAAAACATGTTTTGGAAAAATACATTTTGGTTATTAAGCTAATATTTCTAAGTTACAAAAATAGACCAAAACATCTATAACATGTCTTGATTTTGTGCAAGCATGTTTGTTCTTTCAAGTATATTGGTAAAACTATTTTTGTAGAATTTCTATGTATTTTTAGGATTTTATAAAAGATTTTTAAATCCTGTTTTCAGACCTGGAGACTGGCTGACAGGCCATGTCGGTCGACCGGTCCGGTCGACCGATGTGCACAGCCCTGTGCACGTTGTCAGCACAGTGGCCGGTCGACCGGGTCGGTCGACCGACCAAGAGAGTTTGCTCTCTAGAAATGTCCAGTCGACCGATAGGTCGACCGACAGTTCATTCCAGGTTATCGGTCGACCGAGCCGGTCGACCGGTGGCTGCAACGGTCAGAAAAATGACCGTTGGCCGGTCGACCGGCGGTCGACCGACAGCACTGACAGAACCCCAACGGCTCTATTTCTGGCAGCCTATAAAAGGGGGTCTTGTCAACTGTTTTGAGGTTAAGATTTTGGAGATTTCTTGAGCTGTTTTTCTGATACTTTTAGAAGAGTTTTCTCCACAAAATAGAGTGCTAATACTTCCAATCAAAAGGGAGTTTTTATCAAGAGAGTGTTAAAGTGATTTCTTGTGTTTTCTACCAAAGCTTTCTTTCCTTGATTTCTCACACTACACTTGAGCATCCATAGATATATCTATCCTATAGGAGAGTTGTAGTGAGAGCTTTGTAAGGTGATCAAAGTGTTGTGATCACCAAAGATCTTTCTTTGTACCTTGAGGAAGCGGGCAAGTGTGCTCGTTGTGGTTGGAGTTCGGTTGTGAACTCTTGGTGGTTCGAGGTGCGGCCTCGGCAAGCTTAGGGGGCTTGCGTGTGTACGGGACTTGGGAGTCCGAGGGTTTGTAGGTGTACGGCACCGAGGAGAGATCCGGTGGGATCTTACATAGTGGAAATCCTTCGTGTGTCGAAGGCGGGGATGTAGAGCAAGTGTGCTCGAACCTCGAAACAAACCCTTTGTGTTTGCGATTGCTCACTCTTCCCTCTCTCTCTCTTTGTCTCTATTTTATATCTTGCATTCAATTTATTGTGTTCATCTTATATATGCATGATATATTCCCTTGTGCTCATAATTGATATACATACTTGGGATTGTTGTTAACACTAGTATTCAACCAAGAGAGCCAAGCGGCACCTCAACCCATTCAAGGGGAATCTAGAGGAGCTTGTCCAGAGCCTCGCAAGGGGAATTCGGCAACACTCTTGTGTTATACATAAGTGTTTAATTAAAAGAAATTTTAATTTGGTCAACTTAGTTTTTTATTCCGCATTATTTGTTCATAAGTGACCATTAGATTAGCCATCACCTATTCACCCCCCCTCTAGGTGATCTTACAATTGGTATCAGAGCTAGTGCTCTTGATATTGGGTCTAACAACCTAAGAGTTAAAGATCCTCCTTTAGGCTAATCACAATATTTTTGTACGCACACCTCACCATGGACTTTATGTCACCACCCACCTTTGATATTCTTAACATCCACATTTGGAAAGTTAAGATGTCATTATTCCTAAAAGCCCTAGGTTATAATGTATATCTTGCCACTACTAATAATGCTTATTGTATAGATGGTAAGAATTTTGAGGCTAATACAAAAGCCCTACATGCTTTAAAGAGCACCCTAAATGATGATTATTTATGTAGGGTTGCTAATATTGATATGGCTTTTGTAGTATGGAACACCCTCATCTCCCTTGGCGAAAATGAACAATACTATGCGGGGAGCGATTCGGATGTTGGAAGCGACACCTCCAACAAGTGCTACATGGTCCAAGGGGATAACCCCCTTGAGGTAAATTTCGAATCCGATGATGAGAACATGTCATATGATGAGCTCACTACCTTTTGTCATCTTATACTTGAAAAATATGACATGCTTAAAAGGAATAATAAAAATTTGAAAAAGGAACTTGCTTGCATGCATATAGAACAAGACTCTTTTAGAGATAACATTGCATGCTTAGAAAAAGATAACAATATTTTGAAAAAGAAATTTGATTGCATGCTTAAAGAAAATGATTCTTTTAGATCTAAGATTGCATGCTTAGAAAAAGAAAATAAAGATTTGAAAAATGAGAATGTTTCCTTATTTTCAAAATTGAATGATCTTTGTGAAGGGAACAATATTTTGAAAAATGATATTGCTATGGTGGAACAACAAAAAGAAAGTATTTTACAAGAAAATAAATCTTTAAAAAGAAAATTTGTTGAAAAAGAAAAGGATAATGTTTTTCAAAAGAAAAAGAAAAATGATTCTTTATCTCACCATGCTTTACATGCCACAACTAATGAGATTAAAAATTTGAAAAATAAAATTGATAATTTGAGCTCTAATTTGAGCACATGTGCATTCAATCATTCTAAGTTGGAATCTTTGTTTCAAAAGAAACAAGTTCCTCATGCTCATGCACATACTCATCATACTCATGCTTATGGTGCACATCACGATCACAATCACACTCATAAGCATCATGCTAGGGTGTACATATGTACACATTGTGGCCGCAAAGGCCATCTAGCAAAATATTGTTTTGATAAGAAACCATATCTATATTTTGCTAAGTATAATAAATTTTGGGTTCCTTACAACAATGCTAACCCCAAAGGACCCAAGAAAACATGGGTACCAAACCCCCACCCTTTGATTTTGATGTAGGTGAGGGCTCTCACAAAACGTGAGAGGATTGGTGCCTTGGTAGTGAATGCAATGGATATGATGGACACTCTTATAGATGCATTGCTATCAAGGAAATTTTGGTGGAAAAGACCACCATGCTTGGAGCTTTGAAGTTGGTAACAATTTCTTAACTCCTATTTTTATACATGCTTTTACTTATTTCATACATTCATAGCATGTTCATGATTTTGTTTGATTTGTGCTTCATGTGGTATTTACATGCTTAGATGTAGAATATATCAAACTTGTATGTATACATATACAAATAGTGAATTACAATTGACTCTTAAATAATTGAACTTCATGCTCACTTGTATCCACTTTATGCATATGTATAATCTAGTTTTGATAATTCTCATATATACATGTTTTGCCAATTTTTGTGATTTACTTCATGTATATGCATGCTTAATTCAAATCTAATAAATATACATGTATACCCGTGAGTCTCTTGCCTTCATGCAAACATTTAATAGACTCTTTTATTTTTGGGATATGTATGCATATTGTTAGATTTGTATAAACCATACATATACCATGAAAATTGTTGATTTTAGTGAAAAATGATTTTTCATGATTTGTTGTTAAAAATTTGACTTATGATCGTTTTGGGCTTCAATGACTATTTTCATGTAGATACTATTTACATAACTTTTGAACACTCTATCTTTAAGAAAATATATAATTTGGAGCTTTATGGAATATGAGTGCTTGAACTTTTATGTATTTAGTATTATTCATGAAAAACATATGATTTTTTTTTTATGAAGGATCTTTAACTAGTTTGTCAAAAATTCATTTAAACTAGTTATCTATTCTTCAAGTATTGCACATGATCCTATTTCTGAGTTTATGGATAAATTCTTTTATGTTCTCAAAATTTATTTGATGCTTCATGATTTGAATATTAGTTTAGATGTTAGTATTTGTCAACACTTGGATTTATAATTGTACACCTTATGGACCACAAATAAATCTATATATGATTGGGTTGAATGCTTATTTGTGCCTATTAGATATACTAGTATAGCCTTATGTTGATGATCATTACATTCTTAAACTTGTATTCCCATTTGGATTTATGTTATGATCATGTGATTTCATTTCATGTATATGGTTATTTTGCCAAAACATTAAGATATACATGGATACCTCTTGAGTCATTTGCCTTTCATGCAAATCTATATATATGGACTCAATTGTGTTAGAGATATGTATGTATGCTTCTTGTATTGACAAAACATACATATATTATGAAACATTTTTTTAATAAAATTTTTTTTTGATGATTCTCAAGGTTTTAAAAGTTATGATAATTCAAAATTTAAAGGAATATTGAGTTTTATTGTAATTTTCATGATGCCATGCTTCACATAACATTAGTACACTCACATCTCTTGAAAACATTAAATGGACTTTATGGATTAGAGTGTTTTAGTGCCTTGTGATTTATGCATATTCCATGAAAAACCTTTTGATTTATTCCTTGATAACTAGTTCGAATTCTTCATGTGTTAGATTATATGACATATACACCTAAGCCTATTTCTCTATTGGTATCATTGGTTATTTGCAATTGGTATCAATATGAACCTTTTTGGTATATACTCATATTTTGCTCTCTTTATATGTATGTATCCATCTCTATTGATATAATCTCTTCATACATATATATGATAGTTTTGTGCTTATTTTACAAGTGGTATTTCCTTTAAAGCACAAAGATTGTTGATGCTAAGCTTAATTAGATTTCAAATTGGTATTTCATAATAAGCTTATGCATTGTGTTTTGAAATTGGTATCAAAAAATTCAAAATTTGATTATTTTACAATCGATATCTCAAAATTTGTTATTACTAAGAAAAAGTTAAAATTTTGTTTTGATAAAGAAAAATTCAAAATTTTTTTTTGATTTGTATTGTCTATATGCAAGGAGAGCTTAACATCTCTTCCATATGTAGATTCATGTTGAGTATATTATAATTTGAGGAGCTTGACAACTCTTCTTTTCATGATATATGTGTGTAGGGGGAGCTTCACATCTCCTCTTATGCATGACATATTATACGTTATGTGAATTAGGGCTTGTCATCCCTCTTTCATGTAATGTATATGTGTCGGGAAGCTAACTTAACGTCTTCCTCTTCATGAATTTATATCTCATATAAATTTTATTGATTGATTTGTATTTTACCCTCCTTGATTTCCTTATTTTTGACAAAAAGGGGGAGAAAATTTGTTTGATGTATTTTTAACTTTGAACCCTTTGTTGATGATTGACAAAAAGGGGGAGAAGTATTTGAGTTATATGCATGATTTCCTTAAGGGGGAGAAGTATTTGTTCCTTACTTAAGGGAGAGAAAGATTTTGAGATGATTTTGAGTTTTTATACTTGTGCTTTTACTCATGCATCACAAGAAATAAAAGATTTGTTTTGTTTTACATGCATTCATTTGCATACATTTTTATGTGCTTCATTGAATATCTATTGCTTATTTATTATGCATGAGTTAAGGGGGAGCTTCTTTGAAGCTTTACTTTAATCCATGCATATATAACTCCATGAGTTTTGTCATCATCAAAAAGGGGGAGATTGTTGGCCCAAAGGCCCTTCACCCTAGTTTTGATGATGATCAACTCATGTAGTTATAGTTACTAATGATCTTGTGTTTAATTAGTGACAGATTCATGATCAAGATCTTAGTAGGTGCATAGCTCAACAAAGGATAAAAGAACAAGATTTGGAGCTTGCATGTGGTGATCCAAGGAGTTTTTGGATCAAGCTTGGACCAAGTCAAGAAGATGAGAAGCCTTCAAGGGAAGACTTCAAGAAGTTGAAGACTTGGGTCTAGGTATAGAATTTGTATTTTTGTTTTAGTAAAAATGTAAAGGATAGATAGTTGGTGGATTGCTCAAGTTATATCACACACACACACTCTTGATTAGAACTCTTGATTTAAAGCGCTTTCATAAAAGATTTTTATGTTTAGAAAAGAATTTTTATTTAGAACAAAGATTTTCTTTGAGACAAAATATTTATCTTGGATTTTGGTATTTCATAGTTCATATCTTTAAACCAAAATCTTGATTAGAGCTTTATATCAAAAACATAGATATTTCTTATTGATTATGTAGTGGATCATATCCATACACACTATGCTTTTAAATGAACTCAAATATCTTGTTTTTGTATTTGATGAAGATTTAGAAAAACAAGTTTGGAAAAACATGTTTTGGAAAAATACATTTTGGTTATTAAGCTAATATTTTCAAGTTACAAAATAGACCAAAACATCTATAACATGTCTTGATTTTGTGCAAGCATGTTTGTTCTTTCAAGTATATTGGTAAAACTATTTTTGTAGAATTTCTATGTATTTTTAGGATTTTATAAAAGATTTTTAAATCCTGTTTTCAGACCTGGAGACTGGCTGACAGGCCATGTCGGTCGACCGGTCCGGTCGACCGATGTGCACAGCCCTGTGCACGTTGTCAGCACAGTGGCCGGTCGACCGGGTCGGTCGACCGACCAAGAGAGTTTGCTCTCTGGAAATGTCCAGTCGACCGATAGGTCGACCGACAGTTCATTCCAGGTTATCGGTCGACCGAGCCGGTCGACCGGTGGCTGCAACGGTCAGAAAAATGACCGTTGGCCGGTCGACCGGCGGTCGACCGACAGCACTGACAGAACCCCAACGGCTCTATTTCTGGCAGCCTATAAAAGGGGGTCTTGTCAACTGTTTTGAGGTTAAGATTTTGGAGATTTCTTGAGCTGTTTTTCTGATACTTTTAGAAGAGTTTTCTCCACAAAATAGAGTGCTATTACTTCCAATCAAAAGGGAGTTTTTATCAAGAGAGTGTTAAAGTGATTTCTTGTGTTTTCTACCAAGCTTTCTTTCCTTGATTTCTCACACTACACTTGAGCATCCATAGATATATCTATCCTATAGGAGAGTTTGTAGTGAGAGCTTTGTAAGGTGATCAAAGTGTTGTGATCACCAAAGATCTTTCTTTGTACCTTGAGGAAGCGGGCAAGTGTGCTCGTTGTGGTTGGAGTTCGGTTGTGAACTCTTGGTGGTTCGAGGTGCGGCCTCGGCAAGCTTAGGGGGCTTGCGTGTGTACGGGACTTGGGAGTCCGAGGGTTTGTAGGTGTACGGCACCGAGGAGAGATCCGGTGGGATCTTACATAGTGGAAATCCTTCGTGTGTCGAAGGCGGGGATGTAGAGCAAGTGTGCTCGAACCTCGAAACAAACCCTTTGTGTTTGCGATTGCTCACTCTTCCCTCTCTCTCTCTTTGTCTCTATTTTATATCTTGCATTCAATTTATTGTGTTCATCTTATATATGCATGATATATTCCCTTGTGCTCATAATTGATATACATACTTGCTTGGGATTGTTGTTAACACTAGTATTCAACCAAGAGAGCCAACGCGGCACCTCAACCCATTCAAAGGGAATCTAGAGGAGCTTGTCCAGAGCCTCGCAAGGGGAATTCGGCAACACTCTTGTGTTATACATAAGTGTTTAATTAAAAGAAATTTTAATTTGGTCAACTTAGTTTTTTATTCCGCATTATTTGTTCATAAGTGACCATTAGATTAGCCATCACCTATTCACCCCCCCTCTAGGTGATCTTACAGGCCCTAGGGACATCTTGGACTCATTTAGGAGATTATCCTAAGGGGGAAAAATGTTGGAATCTAACTCCTGCAAAATCAGTGTCTAGGAAAGGGATTGAGGGCCGAAAGCCCGAAGGTTGGTGGTTATTTAATTAAGGAACGTCTTTGACGGAAAACCTCCCACCAACCTTGCCCTGACCTGGCTGATTAGCTTGTGGTTAAAATCTACATTAGACCTCCCGTGGACAGTCTAACCAGTTAGGAGTCGTCTAGGTCCTAAGTCTACTCTAACTTAGGCTAGAATTTTTTTCTTTTTTGTTTGTTTATTTGTTTGTTTTTCTTTGTTTGTATTCTATTGTGTGATATGGACTATAATAATAATTTTTTCAACTACAATAATAATCCATATTACACACCGACTTCATTTTCGGATATTACCAACCCGGCATATCATAACTTTGACCAACCTAGTGTGCCGGATTGGTCTTATCCGAATCAATATGACCCATACCCCCCATCTAATAACTATAATTTCCATAATGATTTCAACTCTTCACCGAGTCAGTGGGGATTCACCTCCCCCGAGCATAATTTCCAACCACCTTGTCCTCCTTCTCCACCCAGTCCACATTATGTTCAAGATTCATACTCAGTTCCACCCATCCAAAATAGGAAACCATCAATTTTGGAACGGAGTATGCGTGAGTCCAAACACAAATCCCAAAATCTGATGGACTCACAATTTCAATACCACTTCCAAGACAACTCTTCATCTTTTCATCAAAACAATGAACCCATCAATTATGAAAATATGCTAGAAGCCATGACTCATGCTCAAAATGCTAGAAATCGTGACATAGATATGATGGTCGAATCTCTACGTTCCCACCGTCCTGATGTCACTTACCATTCTGTTAGAGCCAAAGAGTCATGTTGTTTTGGAAATCAAGATTCTATTTCAGAACAACCATGTGAACTTACCCAAACTCCACATGTATTGATAGTTTGGCTAGTTTTCCTTTCCCTGAAATAGAACTTGAAAATGATTATGATCCTGAACCCCAACTTAGTGATTCAATTCTATTTCCTGATTCGATTATGACTCCGGTACCTTCACCTGACTTCGATCTTTTCCCGGAGTCAACATTGGATCCTGTACCAATTCATAAAGAAATTGAATCATTCATCTTTGAGGATCATGTTGAACTTGACCAACTTTACAATTTTGAAAATTCCATGGATAAATTGGCAAGTTCTCCATTTTTTGATATTGAACTCAATGAAATATGTGACCTAGATTCTCACATATATGATCCAGTTCAACTTTCTGAATCAATATTGACTCCTGTTTATTACCAAACTTGAATAATATTCTAGAGTCAGTTTTGATTCCTCCACCTATCATTTCTGAACTGGAATCACCCACATTAGGTCACATTCCATTGTTGAAAAATACATGTGAGCTGGAGTTTCAATTTCTTGACTTGGACCCAATTTCTGAACCTATTTCGACTCCTGAACCTTTACTTGACTTAAGTCACCTTCCTGAGTCGGTATTAGTTCCTGTCCTTCCTGAGTCCAAGTCAACTGTTCTATCATTTCATACTCCATTCTGGGACGAGGTGGTTGACAAATTTGACTCCGAAATCAATTATGGAATTTGGAAATTAGATGGGGTTAAATTTTTAATAAAAATTCTTAATGGATTTATCTTTTTAGTGGGTCATATTAAAGATAGTGCTGGTGGGTTCCTTCGAGACCCAAGAAAAGTTGATTGGGCCATGTTTCGTGGACCAATCAGACCACCACCGGAACCACCACCTTAAGGTAATCTTTTCCTTCCCTGCCGTCTTTTTCATGCATCTATGCATTAATTCATACATTAAGGACAATGCATGAGATAGGTGTGGGGGAGGGTCTAACATAACTTTTCTTTTTCTTTAAAAAAATAAAATAAAAAAAATTGACATTTTTCTTTACTTTTAAAAAACTTTTTGAAAAATAGAAACAATATTTTGACTTATTTTTGTAAGAAATTAAGTTAATTTTAAGGAATAGGAAAATCCAAATTAGGATTTCTTATACTTGGTCAAAATAAGATTATTTGTTTGATTTTTAGGGTTAGGAAGATAATTTGTCAAAGTAATTTAGTCTTGATCTTTACCTTGATGAAATATGCATACTTCATAC
Organism: Agave tequilana; assembly: GCA_038442645.1. Classification (NCBI taxonomy): domain Eukaryota; kingdom Viridiplantae; phylum Streptophyta; class Magnoliopsida; order Asparagales; family Asparagaceae; genus Agave; species Agave tequilana. Next base: position 36,324 of record JAVJIF010010358.1, on the reverse strand, counting down.
ACTTACACACTTAGGGTTCAAAAACAAAGATTCTTATGCCTTATAAAAAAATATATATATATAAAAAAAATAAATAAGTCTAATTATTGATTAGCTAGGTGCTTTGGCCTAAGCAAGCCTTAGTATTTATGCGAAAGATAATTAGATCAGTTTGAAAAAAAAAATGAATAAGTCTAATTATTGATTAGCTAGGTGCTTTGGCCTAAGCAAGCCTTAGTATTTATGCGAAAGATAATTAGATCAGTTTGAAAAAAATAAAAAATAAAAAATGAATAAGTCTAATTATTGATTAGCTAGGTGCTTTGGCCTAAGAAAGCCTTAGTATTTATGCGAAAGATGATTAGATAAGTTTGAAAAATATATATATAAAAATCCTCTGATTAAGCTGGGTGTCTGTGCCTAATAAAGCATGAGTATTCACGCCTAAAAGAGGTTCATATAATAAAATCCTTAGTTTTGTGGCCTTGTCTGCTCGAGTCCTTAAGTCCTAGGGGTGTCTTCTCACCTGGTTCCCTAAGACCGTTTGGTTTGGGAGTTATCGATTAGAGGCTCGTTACATGGGCAGATTAGAAAGCCTAATAGAACTAAGGAATAATACCACAAAAAAAAAGAAGTAAAAGTATATATATAAATAAGTAAGGCATAAGAGTTAGAGTTAATGAACCCTTAGTCAAAATTTAACAATCACAAGTGCATATGACTTAGGGTAAAGTAATAGACTAGATGAGAAGTACAATTTGACTCCTTACTTTGATTGATAACAAATTTTTGAATAGAGACTAAGTTTAGGAATAAAGAAATTCGGGTTTCCTATAACTTATAGATTGCTTAGATCTTATAATCATATTTCAAATATTTTTCTCTTTCAAAATGCTTTTCGAAAATACTAACTCTTTATTTCCCTTTCATTATGGATTTTGTGGGTGCAATCCGCTGAAAACCCTCACGAGACAAAACTCATCCTCTAGGGGAAACCTAGAGGTTTAACGGCTTGTTGCACATGCTAAGTGCAATCGCGTGACCTGCGAAAGTGGTCTAATAATCCTTAGTATAGTTTAGTTGTTTTGCTCGAGGACGAGCAAAAGATAGGTATGAGGGTGTGATTGGTCACTAATGTTGCATATTTAATGTCAAATTTTCATACTTATTTTTAATAAAAGCCTGCATTGTCCTAATTAATTGCTTAATTTATTTGCAGGCCCATTCTTTAAGGAGATGAAGAAAAATGAGCCCAAAGCCCACAAAAATTCTGAATTAAATCAGAGTTAATTCACACTCAGTAAATCAGGGAAAAATCAAGAGGTTGAAAACTGGTTGAGAAGAATCCTCTCAGAATCGATCGGTTGAAGCAAAGATCAAGCAAGTTTGATTCAGATTCTGACTGGATACATTTTAGTATTCGAATCATAACTTTTGCTACAGAATCTCAATTCTGATGATTCAAGATGATCCAGAAAGCAGACTGACAGAGCTATAACTCTTATGTTGATCATTATTTCTAATTCTGTCAGTTGTTAAGTGATATTCAGCAATCAACAAGCCAACAAACAGCAGATCAGAACTGAATATCCACCTCTACCCCCTCCATTTCTCCTATAAATACCTGCACTCAAAGGCAAAAGGGAGGCCAATGCAGATTAGGATTTTAGACTAGTTTTTCCATTTTGTAGTTTAGTTTTTACTTTTATGTAACTTGTATGTAACTTAGGGTAGAAGAAGATTCATGTAAGTAAGAGAGAGGGACTGATGTTGAGAGTGACACCGATGATGTACCCTACTCCTTTCTTTCATTGTCTCAGCAAGTAATAAAGGTAAAGGCTTTGTTTGTTTTCTATTCTGCTTTACTTTACATTTGTTCTGCTTTTCGTTTTCCTCTTCTACTTCACCTTGGTTTTATGTGTTGAGTCTACAAGTGAACTCCAAAGCAAGTACACCGATGCTACGTGAGAGCCAGCGATAGTTCATGAAAGACGTTCTCCTCTTCCAAGCTCGCATCACTTCGTTCTTCTTATGCTTGACGATATAATGTGCACGGGGACCGAGCTCGAGTTTATGATCTATACGTTGAACGCCTCCGAAGCAAAAAGGTAGAACTTGCAAAAAGGTTTCCAAGTAAGTCATCACCAAACTAGGTAAGTAATTCTTAACTTTCTTTCTTTTCTTTTATCGCTATAGTATAGATCGCCACCACGATTTCTTTCACCACTTCTTCCCAATCGTTTTCACTCTTTCTTTTCCTCTTCATTGTACATTGTCGTTTTCTTTTGCTTTCTGATTTTCCCACCTTCTTTCTCTTTCATATTCTTCTAACTTTAACTATAACTTTCTTTTTCATTTTTATAACTTTAAAATAGAGAAGAACCTTCGCTTTTATTCTTAATGATTTTAATAAAGAACCGTAAAAGCTTCCATCGCAAACCCTCCTTGTGGATCACGACCCGCATTAGCCACTTGCTATAGCGGAAGTATTGAGCACTTGCACATCTTCTTTCTTAAGTTCTATAATCTCGTATTTTGTGTGCAGGTTTAGCCTCAATCACCACGCATGGTATAAAACAGTAAAATACAATATAGGCATGGTATATGTACAAGAATTAAACTACCCTAATACAAGCATTCGTCACAAAGCAATACATGTCCAGTCATTGGCACTCGGCCATACACAAATACAGGGACTCAGCCCAATACAAAAGACATTTAAACATGGAATAAAATACATGTCGACCCGACAAAGCGGGGAAACCCAAATGGAGGCGAGGACACTCGCCTAATCACTGAAAATGCCGAAAAGTCCAAAATCCATGGAACTTGCGCACGCGTTAGAAAGAAAGTGAAGAGGAGAGAGAAAGAGAGAGTGCACAGGGAGACACGGGTTTTGAGAGTGAGACACGGGGGTCGCAGACGCAGGAGTAACAGACGCGAAATTAGTGTCGCAAGAATGGCAGACGCGGGAATAGCAGACGCGGGATTCGCGTCGCATAGATGCCACAAACGCGAGGTTCGAGACCCGCGTTCAAGTCAGGACGCGAGGAGAACGCGGACGCGGACGTGGGTTCTGCGTCGCGTTAACACAAGAGGAACACAGACGCGGGCATGGGCTCCGTGCCGTGTCAATACAGGAACGAGCGGATGGCGTTAAGGAATTGTCTGGATGCAGGGTGAAGATCCGCGTCAGCAATCAACAGAGAGGAAGAGAGAAAGGGAAAGGTGATTTCGGGGTGGTGGTGTTTCTTTGGTGAAGAAGATGGATTTTGGTGGAGTAATGTAAAAGGAGGTGATGATGAAGGTGATGTTTGGAGGTTGAAGTAGTGGAGATGGAGGTGGTGTTATGGTGGTGAAAGTAAAAATGGTGGTGAAGAGGGAAGCTTCTTAGTGGTGGCGATGGAATTTGTGGAAGGTGGTGAAATTGTCGCCGGAATGATTACCGGAATAATCGTGATCGATTACCGGAATAATCACCGGAGATGTTGCCGACGAAGAAGAGCTCGGCCCCAATCCAAGGAGGGTGGCCAGCCTAGGTTATGGTGGTGGGGTGATGGTGAAATTGATGGTGGAAGTGAAGATGGTGGTGGTGACGTTGGTGTTGTCGTTTGAAGTTGTTACCGAAATGATTACCGGAATAATCGTAAACGATTACCGGAATAATCATCGGAGATATGGCCGATGAAGAAGAGCTCGGCCCCAATCCAAAGGAGGTGGCCAGCTCTTGATGTGGTGATGGGGTGGTGGTTTTGTGGAGGGTTTTGATGGTGGTGGTATTTTTGGAGAAGGTAAAGGAGAAGGTGGAGGCTTTGGTGGAGTTGTTGGAGTTTGTGGTGGTTTACATGGAGATGGAGGAGGAAGAAGATGAAGGTAAGGAGTTGGAGAAGTTGTAGTGGTTGTTGTTGTGGTGGAGATGAAGGAGGAGTTGGTGGTGGTTAAGGTGTTGGTGAAGAGAAAAATGAAGTAGAAAGATGAAGGAAAGGTTTATATAGGAATTGGATTTGTGAAGGTAATGTAAAAAGTGTTTAGAGAGGGGGTTTTTGTAAAATGGAGGGGTTAGGTGGCTCTTTGGCCGGCCATGGTGATGGGAGAGGAGTTTGAGATATTTTGGAGAAGATATTTTTGGAGGAAAGGAGATATTTTTGGAGGAAGAATGTAGAAGATAATGGAAGAATGGAGAAGTTTGGAGAATTTGGTGGAAGGAAAAGGAAGGAAAGAAATGGAAAAAGGAAAGAAAATGAAAAGAGAAAGATATTTTCTTGAAAGAAAAAGTGAAAATAATTAGAGTAGCGGATTCCCCAGATTCGGTTGCGGATGCGGAAAACTTTCGGAAAAATACCGAAATCGTCCGAAAATCAAGTATCTCAGAACGACCCGCAAAAATTCTCAAAAATCAATAATATTATTCTAAGAATCATGGTGAAATCCATTTCAAGAAATTCTTTATAGTTTTTAAATTAAAAATCTTAGAATCGGCCACCAATATCGGTCGACACCAAATCTGGCAGAAATCTGATAAATTTTGAAAATTCCAAAAAATGAATTAAGATAGTAAATATTATTCTAAGAAAATATGGAAAAGCGGTTTCTCAAAATTTGACTCCATTTGTAAATTAAAAATCCAGGAATCGGTCAGCGGTGCCAGTCGACACCGGTTTTGAAGATTTTCCATTTAATTTAGAAAAATTCCAGAAAATTATAGAAAATCTAAAATATTGAAAAATGATGTTTGAAACTAAAATCGGTCAAATCTGAATACCGGAAAGACCAAATTGAGTAAGACACTAGGATCGGGTCCTGGTTCAGAGAAGAGCAGACTCTGAGTCCACGAATCCTGATCCAAGACAAAACGATCATATAAATAATTCATAATACAAATTAAATATAGGAAGTAAATCGAAAAATACGATCAAAAAATCTGAATACGCAACTAAGTACGTATTCCGGGAGCAGGGTGTTACATTCCATCCACCTTACAAAAAATTGCGTCCTCGCAATTTCGATAAGGGGTAAAATGAACACAAAGGGGACATGGGTGAAATTTATACCATTCAAGATATGAAGTACTATAGGTAGGGCTCTCAAGTTGACGAAACAGTAATCAGAATATAGATATCTTCTGCACCTCTGGCTGTATAAGTTTTTGAACGGTACCAAATAATACTGATCTGATGTCGTTACTTTGCAATAGAGTTGGATACTTGATAGCCCTCCGAGAATAAGCCATAATACTGAAGATATAGGAAACCCTGATAGTCATGAGCATAATAAAGAAGACCGATAATTGAGAATTCTGAATACCAGGCATCAATCACTCTGAAAGATATAGCCGAGAATGTAGAATATCCGTAGAGAATTCCGACTATTGACTCCTGAAAGATAACCAGATTAGGATCAATCCTGAGAATACCCGAACTTCAAAAAGTTGGCCAAAGAGATCATATAATCGCTTCATTCAGAACCAGCCGCTACTTCTCTAGTCTATTCATATCTTAAGTTGGTATAAAGGCTTCGAAAAACCAAAACAGGGGAAAGATGGAAGGGATTAGGAATCAAAGGAAGGATGATCAAGAAAGAATAGATAACTCTGTACTTGTAGTTGGACTGTATAACTAGGACTCAAGCATTCCAGTTGCAAATTTCTTTACCATTAATTTGCCGTCTGGACGTACTAGGATGCGAGAGCCTAGGCTTTGATACCATCCTGTAACGCCCCGATCCTGCGGGTACGGAGACGTTACTGCAACGTATATACACAGGTCCGAAATACCCTCACGTATATACGCTAAGCATCAGTACAGGCAAGAATCAGAGTACGGAAGCAAGTGGTGCATTATACATTCCAACACATGAGTACAATTACAAAGTTATCACCAGAGGTGATCCAATATTACATGAATATTACATCACTGATATGCGCAATTGCGAGATTACAAAGATATGTACATGTATGAACAGTACAAAGACAGGCTCAGAGTCATAACAAGAAAACTCTAGAGCCGCACATGGGGGCCCTGGAAGGATGGGGCTCTGGACGGTCTGCTGGAGATCCACGCTACCACTGCGCTACTCTGATCAGCAACTGAGAGAATCTACAAGTTTCAAGCTCTGACATGCTCCAAGTTCCAGGACCTGGACATGAGGATCCAGAGGAGTCAGAACTCCCCAGGCGAGTGGTGAGGCAAAAGCCAGATGGCGTGCAAGGATAAGCACATGTGTATCGATAAAACCGAATCATAAATAAGCATTGAAAACCGTGTCATGAGCATAAGCATGTATAGGCAGGTAGATATATAACAAGTGATATCAAGCAGGAAGTACTCATGGTATGGTAAGATAGGAACATGAGACTAATGGAATGGAACACAAGGAATAAAGAAGGGTATGAGCAGGGAATATGATAATAATCATAAAACCAGAAATCCGATGTAAAACCCAATAGAAGTAAGCTCGGTAAAGCATACAACGGATCCATAGTTGGCATCTTTTATTATTATTATTACTCGTCTTACCCTGATGTCTAGATATGTGAACTAGCGTCCCAGCACACATATATCCACATCTGAGTAAAGCAAGGTTGTTATTGGAAACCAACGGGGATATCAACGAACAATGTTTACAGTGGGTCCCGTGCATACCCGGGACCATGGCCCAGGATGTTCCGTTGCTTGGTGACGGAACCTACCGCAAGGCGATTCAGGAGGGTCTTATGGATGCCCTTATCAAGATGGTACCAGGAAGGAGGGAGCCAGCTCTCCCCTCGATCCCCTGGAGGCCCACAGGTCAGGCCGGAAGTTTTAATTGCACAACATGCCTAATACCACTGTAAACACGAACATATATTGATAGCCGCAAGTTTCCCCCGACCCGATGTAAGTTGTCTCATTTTACGGTTTATTCGATGATTATCAGATTCCGGGAATGAGCAGGAACAAGTCAGGAATATCAGGAATACATGTGTATCAGGAGTACAGTTTGTACTATCAAGAGGTCAGGTTATCATTCCGTTATCGTGATAATCATGAGAGTCAAGTATATCATGCCGGGTGTCAAGGGATAGCATGACAGGAGGGTGATATTTGGCAGGTGACCAATCATGTCAAGAGATTAATATTAGTCCGGTGGCAAGTTATGTCATAAGAAGGGGTCTTGCCAAGTAGTAGCATGTTTGGTGTCAGGTGATAACACCTCAGTTGTCAGGTGATACAAACAGGTGTTAAATAGTAGCATGTAAATGATAGGTATGAAGTAATGGCATAGCAAGTGTTAACATATCAGGTAAATACGTGGCATGATGATAGACTAGTAGGTGAGCACAACCAAGCGGAGCTGAGCAAGCTGGAGGCACAGATAGCAAACAGTATTTAACACTGGAGCGTCTGGCAAGGTTACCGGGACAACTCGGCTTAAGGTGCGAGTAGAAAATCCGGCAGCCTCTCGCCTAGACGAATCTAGTGGTAAAGTGTAGAGTGCTGATCATGATAACCAGGCGGAGCTGAAGAACCTGACGGTCACAATCACCTCTCTTTCAAGATAGTGAGAGACCGGAGGCTGAAGGACGGAGAGACCTGTCGGTCCCAATCACTTCCCTTTCGAGGTCGTGAGAGACCGGAGGCTGAAGGGTCCGGAAGTCAAGTACGCTCGGGTTTAAGCGCACTCTCGGTGGCTACTAGCCATCCCAGGAGTGGGCAGAAACCCAGAGTCTAACGACCACGAAGGGTCGGCCACGCATGGTATAAAATAGTAAAATACAATATAGGCATGGTATATGTATAAGAATTAAACTACCCTAATACAAGCATTCGTCACAAAGCAATACATGTCCAGTCATTGGCACTCGGCCATACACAAATACAGGGACTCAGCCCAATACAAAAGACATTTAAACATGGAATAAAATACATGTCGACCCGACAAAGCGGGAAACCCAAATGGAGGCGAGGACACTCGCCTAATCACCGAAAATGCTGAAAAGTCCGAAATCCATGGAACTCGCGTACGCGTTAGAAAGAAAGTGAAGAGGAGAGAGAAAGAGAGAGTGCACAGGGAGACACGGGTTTTGAGAGTGAGACGCAGGGGTCGCAGACGCGGGGAGTAGCAGACGCGAAATTAGTGTCGCAAGAATGATAGACGTGGGAATAGCAGACGTGGGATTCGCGTCGCATAGATGCCACAAACGCGAGGTTCGAGACCCGCGTTCAAGTCAGGGCGCGAGGAGAACGCGGACGCGGACGTGGGTTCTGCGTCGCGTTAACACAAGAGGAACACAGACGCGGGCATGGGCTCCGTGCTGTGTCAATACAGGAACGCGCGGATGGCGTTAAGGAATTGTCTGGATGCAGGGTGAAGATTCGCGTCAGCAATCAACAGAGAGGAAGAGAGAAAGGGAAAGGTGATTCCGGGGTGGTGGTGTTTCTTTGGTGAAGAAGATGGATTTTGGTGGAGTAATGTAAAAGGAGGTGATGATGAAGGTGATGTTTGGAGGTTGAAGTAGTGGAGATGGAGGTGGTGTTATGGTGGTGAAAGTAAAAAATGGTGGTGAAGAGGGAAGCCTCTTAGTGGTGGTGATGGAATTTGTGGAAGGTGGTGAAATTGTCGCCGGAATGATTACCGGAATAATCGTGATCGATTATCGGAATAATCACCGGAGATGTTGCCGACGAAGAAGAGCTCGGCCCCAATCCAAGGAGGGTGGCCGGCCTAGGTTATAGTGGTGGGGTGATGGTGAAATTGATGGTGGAAGTGAAGATGGTGGTGGTGACGTTGGTGTTGTCGTTTGAAGTTGTTACCGAAATGATTGCCGGAATAATCATAAACGATTACCGGAATAATCATCGGAGATATGGCCGATGAAGAAGAGCTCGGCCCCAATCCAAAGGAGGTGGCCGGCTCTTGATGTGGTGATGGGGTGGTGGTTTTGTGGAGGGTTTTGATGGTGGTGGTATTTTTGGAGAAGGTAAAGGAGAAGGTGGAGGCTTTGGTGGAGTTGTTGGAGTTTGTGGTGGTTTACATGGAGATGGAGGAGGAAGAAGTGAAGGTAAGGAGTTGGAGAAGTTGTAGTGGTTGTTGTTGTGGTGGAGATGAAGGAGGAGTTGGTGGTGGTTAAGGTGTTGGTGAAGAGAAAAATGAAGTGGAAAGATGAAGGAAAGGTTTATATAGGAATTGGATTTGTGAAGGTAATGTAAAAAGTGTTTAGAGAGGGGGGTTTTTGTAAAATGGAGGGGTTAGGTGGCTCTTTGGCCGGCCATGGTGATGGGAGAGGAGTTTGAGATATTTTGGAGAAGATATTTTTGGTGGAAAGGAGATATTTTTGGAGGAAGAATGTAGAAGATAATGGAAGAATGGAGAAGTTTGGAGAATTTGGTGGAAGGAAAAAGAAGGAAAGAAAATGGAAAAGGGAAAAGAAAATGAAAAGAGGAAGATATTTTCTTGAAAGAAAAAGTGAAAATAATTAGAGTAGCGGATTCCCGGGATTCGGTTGCGGATGCGGAAAACTTTCGGAAAAATACCGAAATCGTCCGAAAATCAAGTATTTTGGAACGACCCGCAAAAATTCTCAAAAATAAAAATATTATTCTAAGAATCATGGTGAAATCCATTTCAAGAAATTTTTTATAGTTTTTAAATTAAAAATCCTGGAATCGGCCGCCAATATCGGTCGACACCAAATCTGGCAGAAATCTGATAAATTCTGAAAATTTCCAAAAAATGAATTAAGATAGTAAATATTATTCTAAGCAAATATGAGAAAGCGGTTTCTCAAAATTTGACTCCATTTGTAAATTAAAAATCCAGGAATCGGTCAGCGGTGCTGGTCGACACCGATTTTGAAGATTTTCCATTTAATTCAGAAAAATTCCAGAAAATCATAGAAAATCTAAAATATTGGAAAATGATGTTTGAAACTAAAATCGGTCAAATCTGAATACCGAAAAGATCAAATTGAGTAAGACACTAGGATCGGGTCCCTGGTTCAGAGAAGAGCAGACTCTAAGTCCACGAATCCTGATCCAAGACAAAACGATCATATAAATAATTCATAATACAAAATAAATATAGGAAGTAAATCGAAAAATACGATCGAAAAATTTGAATACGCAACTAAGTACGTATTCCGGGAGCGGGGTGTTACAAGTGCAATAGCTAGAGAAGAGTGCTCTTCTCTGACATCTTCAATGTGAACATCGAGATTGGATAGATGAGCGTCGGTAGGCCCCATCCCCCAACAACCATTGACTTTCATTTCGAAGTGGCGGCGATAGCCTGGGATGCGCTTTTCCTTAGTGGACCATTTTCGTTCGGCGAGGCTTTTTTGAGTAAGGGCTTGGGAAAGGGATGAGATCTTGAGTGTGGATTCAAGATATCTCAATTAAAGAATCAAAATATGGAGGAAAGTTCTCAGGGAATTCTCCACACTATAAATTGTAAGTGAGTAGTTCAGATGTAAGCAATCTCCAATAACAAAGAATTTACGTAGAAAACCCGAAAGGGAAGAAACACAAGAGAGGGAGAGAATTTTCTATAATGTCAGAGGATTACAATGAATTTCCAAAGTTGTGATTACAAATTTCTTTGGTTTTATGTTGTAATAAGAAGGCAACCCCTTCACAATAGAGAAGGAGATGTATTTATACCCTCCTAAGCTGGCTCAGCTCCAACACTCTCCTCCTTGACTACTTCGAGTCGGAGTGCGGGAAAGAGCGTGAGTTTTCGGAGACGAAGGGGGAGAACGTTATTGTAGCGATCAAGTGCTTGGATCAATACTCGACCGAAGAATTTGGTAATGAGCTTGGTATGGTTTTATTCCCTCTCTTGATGCTTAATTTCAAGTAGCTACATATGAATTCAATATTCCTCAAATCTTAGTAAATATTTATGTTCAATAGGTGCGGATATTGTAGATCCACATAACTGCATGATTCATACATTATGATCTCCTTATAACCGCGCAAATTGCGTCGCTTGATTGTTAGGATCACTATGCAGAGATATCCACTACTATCCATAACAGGCTGCATTGATATGGGGACGTTATAACGTTTAGAACGTGGGGTTGATCTGGTAGCGTTGCTGGATTCGCGAATCATGCAGATCATGCCATCCGGTTGTAAGCAACCAAGGAGTTACAGTCTTCAGAGGGTTTTCATATCGGAGCCTTAGGTGGCTCCGGGAAGGGTCCTTGTAGTGATAGGAAAGGATCATTGTACCGATAATGTCGCCCTTGAGAGTTGTGCAGCTCCGGTTGTGTAATGGATCCGGGTGAGTAATTTCTGATCAGAGGTGGGATCGGGTTGACGCGCGAGGCTTTCTTCTTGGGCTCATGTGCCTGAGGCTTTCTTCTTGGGCCTATGTCAAGCTTGTAATTGAGTGGGCCCGCTGGCAGAGAAGCGAAGCCTCCAGGTGTCCGGACACGATCGAGATTTTGACGAGGGTCAAAATCTAACCGCTAGAGTTGTTTATTAGTCTCATAATTATACATATGCACATGGGTCAACATTAACTACTAAATTTGCTAGGTGTGCAAATCACTTTAGGAATTCTTCTTTTATCTTGTATCTTCTTTGCTCTATCTTTTTATTTTTTCCCTTTATGAGAGATTGGTCGATTTCAATTCTCAATAAAATTTGCATTTAATGTTTTCTTACAACTATTGTGTTTATTTATTTATTTATTTAAATAGATGACATAATACGGCCTTGAACTTGAGATCTGCTATTTTTTAACTCAATCCTTTAACCACTAAACCAGAGTTCAATTATTATTAGATTGTGTTTGATATCCAAAAACCCACTTGAAAATTCAAAATTCTCGTACATATTTCTGTGTTGGCAATAAATTAACTCCTGGTTTTAGAGAATCTTGAATTTCCGTTGACATCAAGTTCTCTTGATTTGTGAAATCTCTCTATATGTCCTTGTCCTCATTCCATGTTCAACAGTACATATTAACTTAGTGGAGTTGTGGGACACGCATCCCTTTTTTCGTTTATTAGTCTCCCTATATACATAATTACATGTATGCACATGGGTTGATATTAACTATTGAAGTGGCTAGCTGTTTGGGACATGTGCAAATCACTTTAGGAAATTCTTCTTTTATTGTGTTATCTTCTTTACTCTATCTTTTCCTGTTTCCTTTATGGGAGATTGGTCGATTTCAATTCTTAAATAAAATTTGCAATTTATGTTTTCTTACAACCATTAATTAGATTGAATTTATTTATTTTTTTGAATAAATAACATAACCCAATCAACTTGGGACCTCGTATTTTCATCTCAACTCTTTAACCTCTAACTCAGACTTCAGTGGCTAGTAGATTGCGTTTGATATGCAAAAATCCACTTGTCAAAATTCTCGTCCATGTTTCTGTATTTGCAATAAATTGAGCTGCAGGTTTTAGAGAACCTTGAATTTTCGTTGGCATCAAATTCTCTTATTTTGTGAAATATCATTCTCTTCTGTATCACTGAGTATTTTATATTACCATAAGGTGGGAATCTATAAAAAATTTATTTTCAAATAACTTATTCTTTCTTCCTAGTCTTTTTACCCATTTTGTCTTCTATTATCATGATCATCACTACCACTATGACCACCACTACAGTTATAGCTATCACCAACGCAGTAGCTGTTGCAACTGCAATTGATACTGCCACCATGTTACCACCACCATTATCACAATTTCAACCCCCTTAACACCGCTTCCTCCATCACGACCATCACCGTCAACACAAGTAACGTCATAGTTATCACCACTACTACTGTCATCAATGTTGCCGTTCCACCGTTGCCATTGTCACTTTTGTTACCTCATTTTTGCTGTCAGTGCCCTTGCTATCACCTCTATTGTTAGCACCAACGTTGCAGCTGCACCTTCTATCATCATCGTCACCTATACTACCACTAGCACAAATAGTATTAAGGGCTACCACATCCACCACCACCACCACCATTGTTCTTGTCATCGTCACTGGTTTCGCTACCTGCACCATGATCATGCCCACCATCAAAGTTGCCACCATCATCACTATTCAGTCTATTCTTGTATTATAAGGTTATTGTCGTTACCTCCACCGCCGCCATTGCCGCCACCACTGGAACTTTTTATTGATGCCGAGAATACCATTTCCACCACAATTGCTGCCACCTTGATGAGCTTCTTAATCAGTGTGGAGGGAAAAAAGTCTTAAGGTTATCGACATTCTATATTGATCAAATAACAGTTCTCAGTGAATCATCTTTGCTATTATTGTCAAACAATATATTTCTAGTGTTTTATTAATCGAATGACGTCTATCATGATAAAACATTATCTCTAGTTTCCTATGTCAATAACAAGATGGTTGTGTTTGGATTGTGGATCCTGCTGTTGCTTTCTTCATTCGATCACTTCCAGCTCATACTTGAAAGTGACAAATGATGGTATTGGTTTTTTGATCAACGGGTCAAAGCTACTTTTTTTCATTTAATCACGACTTATTCGAACTCAAAGTGGCAGGTAAATGATACTATCATATTTGATATTTGTATAAGTATGTATATGATTTGTTCGAGCAGGATCAACGGACTAGTCGGGCATCAACAAATCAATCATTCTAAAACTTTATAACAAGTATTTCTATATGTCAACCCAGAATTCTAAAAATATTGGGGCTGGACTCGGGCTCCATCCTAAAAGACTAGTCTATTGGTGGAGTTGCCCAAATACTTATAAGCCCAAGACTATCCCCACGTCAGCCGATGTGGGACTATTTGTTCCACCCAAACCCAACATGATCTTGGGCTCATCTCTAAGCGAAGAAAATGAACTGTCGGAGGGGGTAGGTCTCATACCTTCTCCGTTCAAGCTCCTCTTGTACGGTAACTCTTAGAAGTCAGAGAATTTTCTATTAGTAATGTTAACATGGGAGGTCTCCCCAATCATCTTCAAAACATCTCTTGTACAGGGGGCCAACCTTCATCAGAAGTTTCTTTTGTTAGTCCCGTTAAAATCTCAATTGTCTCTCTTTCCTATCTAAGATTTGATACGGGCATCGTCCGTCAAGACCGGCGGCACTAACTCGTGATTATTTTGTAGACTCTACAAAAAATCTTTAAAGCTTTTAAGATCGCTCTCACTGAGTCCTAACTTTTTTCGGCAATAATCTTGCATTATTTCATAAGAGTAGCATAAATATGAATGAACTTTTGATTTATTTTCAGAATTTTTAGAGAGAGAGTGTGTGTATATATATAAATTTAAAATTATTGGACAAAAGTAAATCTGTAAGATGTAATGATATTTTGATTATTTGTCTCTAATATTAATATGGTTAGCTAGCTCAAAAGGATCAAAGATGTAAGGGGGAAGGAGACTACTCAGACCAGAAGAATGACATGTAGGAAAGATCTCCTCAACCACTAGAACGCCGAAACATTTGTATATTAAACTAATAGCAATTACTCTACAGAAATTGTAAATATCAGAGGGCCCGTTCATAGAGTTAAAAACAAGGAGAGAAGACAAATAAACAAAGAGCGTAAAAAAACAAAAAAAACACAAACAAGCAAGAAGATATGATTTGTAAACGGGCTCACCTACGGGACCGAATGTCCTCTGATTCCTCCACGTGATGGTGTTGGGGTCCACCGTGTACGAAAGATACGATGGCCGTTCACGCAGCACCGCCCCAAATTGTCGTATTGTGGCGCGGTCAAATCCATATGTCGGGATCGGAAAGCTGTTTCAAAGAGCCTTTCTTTTTTCTACGGAAGAAATTCTGGTCGCATTTGTACGCCGTCCACCTCAAATTGTCAGATTTTGCCACATATCGATGCCTCCCCACGGTCCCCACTGGTGCAAAACCCCCATCCTCTGTTGTGTCCCCGTCTGCAAAAATTGGGGGTTCCGTTTGCGGACCGTTTCTGCAACAACGGTTTATCTACTAATCATTGTTTAAAAAAAGAAACATAAATGAGATTTAAATTCAAATCATTGAACTATTTACTCCATTTCTTCTTCACATCATTAAGCTCATTAAATCATCTTCTTCTTCTTGTTCTCATTGAACTCATAACTTCTCTTCTTCTCCTCCTCAGCCTACAGTCAAATTGCTCTTGCTCTCACTCCTCTCATCTCAAATTCTTAAAAGTTTTGAAGCTAAATGAGGTAACCTAGTAGTTTCTGAATTACTAATATAATTCATAATTCTATTGGTAATTTTTCAACTCAATAATAGATGAATTAATAGCATAATTGTTATGGTTCATCTAATAATAGTTATTGGTCGAATTTCAAAATTTTCAATTAAATTTTGGATTTTCGAAATTTTTCTACTTTTCTTCATTAAGCATACTTGGTTTGATAGTGGGGCGGAATTGAGCCGGATTGGTATTATGTTTGTATTTCATTGTTTGAACTTGTTTATAGAAATTGAACCGAAATTGTACCGGTACTCAATCTGCATATGAACCCTAGAACAGAAGAAGTTGTGTGTCAATGATACATTCATACATGTCATTTAGATACATGTTAGTGGGTATAAAGGAGAAGAATTAACCGCGGGTAGATTAGAAGATGTGGATCACCAGGTTTTCCAGAGTTTCAGATCAATAAATGAGAACATGCCTATTAATTCTTAGAAGAGGAGATAAGGAGAAGATCAGAAGCAAACAATATGTTAGAGAAGAAATCATCCATTGCTCGTGATTGGAGCACTTCTACCATGAAAAATGTCAATCGCGGTTTTGATCGATTATCTGTTTGAAGTACAAAATGTCGAACAAAATTCAGCATACAATTGGGCAAAATTCCCATCAACTACACTCTTGATGGGATCCTATGTTGGAAGCTTAGTACTTGCAGAAACAAAATTAGATACCCAGTAGTTTTATAGGTAAAATTTCTACAAAATTTTAATTTTGATTTGATTTGTATATGTGCGGTTAAGATATGTCCATTTAATATATTGTTTAGATCTACTATTATGAACATGTTCGGATCGATAAGGTTTATTTTCATCGTGATTGTCCCTCCCTGCGTCCATGGATCATTGGAACGAGAATTGTGTTCCCAGTGAGGTAACTTCAACAATAAATATGGCTATGATGGTTTTAAGGTGAGGAATATTTCAAGTTTTTTTTCGCACGTATTCAACATTATTTTATCTTTTCGAAACTCAATTACAATTCAGGGCATGAGAGTGGTTGTCAATTTAATGTCACATAAAGAAGAAAAGACGACTTAGAATAGGCCAAGAGTGGGGTATATTTCATTTCTGAGCAAGAGGACTTTACCGGTCAATTGTAGCTCAAAAGATCAGTCGACTAACATCGCAAGCATCGCTATATCATTTGTCCATATGGAGTGCAAGATAAGAAATGCTTTATTTAAATTCAGAAAACAATTTAATTTTATGTGATTGCGATCGTGTTAATCATTACAAAACTGAAATACCTCTATCATAATGTTCAAAGCACTCATTCGAGGTTAAAGAACATTGAGAAGGGTTCAAGAAAGCTAATTCATCCACTGTTACATTAATTGTCACTCTGTATTTGTTTTAGGCCTGTGGATATTGAAGGAAATAATCCTTGCATGCCACTAATTTAGCAAAACGTGCCACAAATCCTTACCACTAATTTAGCAAACGTGCTAAATTAATCTTGCCACTAATTTAGCAAACGTGCTAAATTAATCTTGCCAGTATTTTAGCACATGTACAGTATTTTTAGCATACCATGTTTAGGTTAGTTACCTTGTGTGATCGGCCTGATTGAAGGCAGTCTTTTCTTTCCATTTTGTTCTCCATTTAGTTGTCTTTAAAAGCAGAGAATTATACAATGAAAAGCAAGCCAAAAAGTTTTTGCAGCTTCAATTCGTGTGAGTAATCTTGTAGCTTAGCTGTGAATCTCGTCGGCAACGTGCGCGTTGAATCTTCGGCGAGGTTCTAACAAGTGGTATCAGAGCGAGGCTATCGAAGATGTCTGGGAAGAAGGTCAACGACGGCGCCTCCAAAGATGGTGTGGTGTACCAGCGGGTGATTCGTGAGGTGAGCGGTGGGAGTAAGTATCCTGTCCTCACCAAGACCAATTACTCAGAGTGGGCACTCCTGATGAAGGTGAAGTTGAAGGCGAGAGCGTTGTGGACCGTCATCGAGGATGGCGCCGATCCGCAAGAGGAGATGATGGCGCTGGACGCCTTGTGCAGCGCGGTGCCACCAGAGATGATTCCGACGATCGCCAAGAAGGAGACGGCAAAGGAGGCCTGGGACACGATCGCGACCTTGAGGGTCGGAGATGATCGAGTGAAGAAGTCAACGGCGCAGCAGCTTCGCCGAAAGTTCGATCTCGCCGTATTCGAGGACGGCGAGACAGTCGAGGACTTCGCGCTACGCCTGAACAACATGGCGGCACAACTCGCCACCATGGATGAAGAAGTGGAGGAAGCCAAGGTTGTCGCAAAGATACTCTGAAGCCTGCCACCCCGGTTCAAGCAGATCGCCATTGCGATTAAGACATTGCTCGATATTTCGACCATGTCTGTCGCCGATCTCACCGGGCGTTTGAAAGAGGCCGAGGAGGCGTTCGAAGAAGCGCCGGCGTCATTACAACATGAGGGAAAGCTGTACCTCACGGAAGAGGAGTGGGACGCGCGACGGAAGAAGCGCGAGACGGAGAACCACTCCGGCGGCGGTGCAAGCGGTGGCAGAGGCAGAGCAGGACGGCGCGGAGGAGGAAGACGAGGACGCGGGCGCGCACGCGGAGACTCATCACCAGGTGGGCAGTCAAAACCCACTGGGGACGAGTGCCGGCGTTGCGGGAAGATGGGTCACTGGGCTCGCGAATGCCGATCCAGGCCCAAACAGGAGCAAGCCCATACCGTCCAAGATGAGGCAGAAGCCTCGCTCCTACTCGCGAAAATCTCGTCCATTTCCCCGCCGCCGAAATCTGAAGTGCAATCTTCCGATGGAGCCCCGGCGACCTCACCACTGACTGATGTTCCACTCTCGCAGTCTGTTTCGGTCGGGTTGGGAGCGGAACAGAGGCATGGCGGCTCCGAATCAGAGGCGACGACACACACCCAGATCGAGATTTGGGAGCAGCAAGTGTTCACTCAACTCGGAGAAGAGAAGAATCGGGAGGCGGAGTCCTGGGTCCTGGACACTGGCGCGACGAATCACATGTCCGGATGAAGGACCGCATTCTCGAGGATGGACACGGCGGTACTCGGCACCGTGCGGTTCGGCGATGACTCCGTGGCACAGATAGAAGGCCGGGGGACCATCACTTTCTCCTGCAAGAACGGCGAGCTCCGATCGTTCCCTGGTGTCTATTTCATCCCTCGACTAACTACGAACATTGTAAGTGTAGGACAGCTCGATGAAAGGGGCTACAAGATTGACATCAAAGACGGAGTGATGCAGATCAGGGAACCCGATGGAAGGCTGCTGGCAATGGTGAAGCAGGCGGCCAACAGACTGTACACTCTCCACGTCAAGATAGCAGAGACAAGATGCTTGGCGGTGCGCAGTCGCGGCGACGAGGTGGCGTGGCGCTGGCACGAGCGGTTCGGGCACGTCAACATGACAGCGCTCCGGAAGCTAGCTCGGGAGGAGTTGGTACGTGGCTTGCCTGTTATAGGGCAGGTAGAGGAGCTGTGCGAGGCGTGCCAGGCCGGCAAGCAGCGGCGAAACCCGTTCCCGGCTCAGGCAGAATTTCGGGCAAAGCAGTGCCTTGAGCTGGTACACGGTGACCTGTGCGGCCCAATTGCGCCGGCAACACCAAGGGGAAATAAGTACTTCTTGCTCCTGGTGGACGATCTCAGCAGATACATGTGGCTAGCCGTGATTCCTTCAAAGGATCGTGCAGCGGCCGAAATCAAGGAGATCTAAGCTCGAGCGGAAGGCGAGTCCGGGCTCAAGCTGAAGGCGCTCCGCACTGATCGGGGCGGTGAATTCACCGCAGCCGAGTTCGCGGAGTACTGCGCAGCCGAAGGAGTCCATCGCCAACACACCGCGCCGTACAGCCCACAACAGAATGGCGTCGTCGAGCGTCGAAACGGCACGGTGATGGCGACGGCGAGAAGCATGCTCAAGGCGAAAGGATTGCCCGGATGGTTCTGGGGCGAGGCGGTAAGCACTGCAGTATATGTGCTCAACAGGTGCCCGACGAAGAGCGTGGACAGCATGACGCCGTTTGAGGCGTGGCACGGGAAGAAGCCGACAGTTCATCACCTCAAGACGTTGGGTGCATCGTGTACGTCCGCAACACGACGCCGCATCTGAAGAAACTCGAAGATCGGGGGCGCAAGATGATCTTCGTCGGCTACGAGCGCGGCTCCAAGGCCTACCGTGCTTACGATCCTGTCACGAAGCGTGTCCATGTGACACGCGACGTGGCGTTCGACGAGCAGGCCCAGTGGGACTGGGGTGCCGGCGGCGACGATGGAGAGCCGAGTGGCGGTGACGACGTCTTCACGATCGAATACGACACTACGGGCCAGGCGACTCCGACGACTGTTGATACAGAAGAGGCGCCAGCACACCAGACTCCGGGGGGGCCTGACAACGTAGCAGAGCAACACGATGAGTTTGACGACGAGATCCTGGATGCGGACCATGACTACGACGCACCGCTCCGGTTCCGTAGTGTCAACGACATCATCGGGCCGGCCCCACCGCGTGGCTTCGCACAACGCGCCCTGCTGGCAGAGGAGCCGTTTGCAGCAAGCTACGACGAGCCTTCTTCGTTCACTGAGGCGGAGCGCAGCCCGAGCTGGCGGAAGGCAATGATTGAAGAAATAGAGGCCATCGAAGAAAACGGCACATGGTACCTCACCGATCTCCCGCCTGGGCGCAAGGCGATTGGAGTCAAGTGGGTTTTTAAGGTAAAGCAGGACGAACACGGGGCGGTGTCCAAGCATAAGGCACGCCTCGTGGTGAAGGGCTACGCACAGCGGCACGGCATCGACTACGACGAAGTCTTCGCGCCGGTAGCCAGGCTGGACTCGGTGCGTCTCCTCATCGCCCTCGCGGCGCACGAAGGGTGGGAGGTGCACCACATGGACGCCAAGTCAGCGTTCTTGAACGGCAACCTACAGGAGGAGGTCTATGTCCAGCAACCAGCAGGTTTCATCGTCTCCGGCAAGGAACACAAGGTGTTCAGGCTGCGGAAGGCGCTGTACGGGCTACACCAGGCGCCACGCGCCTGGTACACGAAGCTCGACGACACTCTGTTGTCGCTCGGTTTCAGGAGGAGCGAGTCGGAGCACGCCGTCTACATCAGGCAGAACAACGACGCGAAACTGGTGGTCGGAGTCTACGTCGATGATCTTGTCATCAATGGAACGGATCGCGACGACCTCAGGGTGTTCAAGAACGAGATTGCGGCGGCATTCAAGATGAGCGACCTCGGCCTACTTCACTACTACCTCGGGATCGAGGTGAAACAGAGCGCAAGCGGCATCTCGCTCAGTCAAGGAGCAT
This sequence comes from Agave tequilana, assembly GCA_038442645.1. Lineage (NCBI taxonomy): Eukaryota > Viridiplantae > Streptophyta > Magnoliopsida > Asparagales > Asparagaceae > Agave > Agave tequilana. Next base: position 15,877 of record JAVJIF010010358.1, on the reverse strand, counting down.
ACGCCGCGAAGATCTTGGAGAGAAGCGGCATGGCAGGATGCAATCCTTGCCAAACACCCATGGAGGCGCGGCTGAAACTAAGCAAGCAGAGCACGGAGTCACCGGTGGACGCTACAACATACAGGAGTTTCATTGGGAGCTTAAGGTATCTGGTGAATACCCGCCCTGATCTTGCGTTCTCAGTCGGATATGTTAGCCGTTTTCTGGAGGAGCCAAAGGAGGATCACCTTGCAGCGTTGAAACGGATTCTTCGTTATGTGGCGGGAACAAGCAACTGGGGGCTCTGGTTCGGCAGGAAGAAGGGAAATCAAGCACAGCTAACAGGTTTCAGCGATGCTGATTTTGCTGGAGACGTTGATGCTAGAAAGAGCACAACTGGAGTCATCTTCATGCTGGCGGAAAGCCCAATTTCATGGCAGTCGAAGAAGCAGCGGATTGTGGCGCAATCCAGCTGTGAATCGGAGTACATTGCTGCGGCAAATGCGACCTGCCAGGCGTTGTGGCTCGCTCAAGTGCTGGGAGAAATGCAGGGGTCCAAGCCGAGCGCTCCTCTGCTTAAAGTGGACAACAAGTCAGCCATCGCCCTGATCAAGAACCCGGTTCTCCATGAACAGAGTAGGCACATCGAGGTAAAGTACCATCTGGTCCGAAAATGCGAAGAAAAGGGTCTAATCAAGGTACAGTTCGTCAGGAGTGAAGAACAACTCAGTGATATCCTGACGAAGTCATTGGGCAGGGCAAAATTTCAAGAATTTCGCTCAAAGATCGGCATGATCAATGTGGCTGAAGGTGCACGACAAGGCTTAGGAGGAGATTGAAGGAAATAATCCTTGCATGCCACTAATTTAGCAAAACGTGCCACAAATCCTTGCCACTAATTTAGCAAACGTGCTAAATTAATCTTGCCACTAATTTAGCAAACGTGCTAAATTAATCTTGCCAGTATTTTAGCACATGTACAGTATTTTAGCATACCATGTTTAGGTTAGTTACCTTGTGTGATCGGCCTGATTGAAGGCAGTCTTTTCTTTCCATTTTGTTCTCCATTTAGTTGTCTTTAAAAGCAGAGAATTATACAATGAAAAGCAAGCCAAAAAGTTTTTGCAGCTTCAATTCGTGTGAGTAATCTTGTAGCTTAGCTGTGAATCTCGTCGGCAACGTGCGCGTTGAATCTTCGGCGAGGTTCTAACAGATGTCAATGTACAGAGCACGAAAGTTCGGAAGCTGCTTCAAATAGTTCAAACACTTACTTCGAATTCAACCTAAATATCCATATAGAATATCTTTAGAAAAAGGGTGCTGAAGAATCCCAGCCGACATCGTCAGGCCAAAAGTTTTTCAAAATTCAGCAGCAATAATAAGCAACGAATGAAAAAGTGCACGAAAAGAAAAGACTCAGGTGAAGGATGTCACGGCGACAACAAAGACATTGCCAACTACAGTGCCCATTACTGCAAAAGCATCATATCCTATTATTAGTCTTGGGAGAGGACAGAGTAATCGGGTCAAAAGGGTCTGCCTAATTAAACCTAAAAGACAACCGTGACGGATTTCTTCTTTGAGGAAACCTTTACATCTTCTCCTTTTCATAAGAAGATGAGGGAGAGAATCCAGTGTAAAGCACAGTTTGGTCAAACTCTAGCTGAGAAGAAATGTGGTCCATCACCAACAGTAAATCTTAGATTGGAAGATGACGTGGCAACTGAATTTGCAAAGAGAAATTGGTTGCTCTCACCACCCTGAAGTTTCCATGCGAGACACCGAAATAACCACAGAGTAGCAGTTGTGCTTGTTGGCGAAAAGCGGGCGGGGTATGCATAATTAATTGACTCCGTAATTTCTTGTACTTGTCTTCTTATACCACTTTTTAGCCACTAACAATTTGAATTAGCATATCAGATTATTGATGTGTACTCGAAAATACTACGCAACTCAGCGGTGGAAGTGAGGATGTCAATTTTTTTTACGAAAGAGACCTTATTTGGACTATTTTAGGCTTCGACCAAGAAAAAAATAGATTTGATCTACAATGGAGAGTAAAATAGTATGTTGAATGGTGCATGCAAGCTTTACAATCGGAAGTGGTATTAGTTTTTACCATCTTGATGCACATCTATCGGAAAGGGTTTTAAATACTGCAGAATCTCTCACTCTCATTGACGACGTGGTGACATGGAACGGCACTCCCTCAAATAGTGAGTGCCAACCTCCTTGCGTTGGAAAAAGTTTTTGCTACGTATCGACTATCCTCGTATTAAAATTTCCGAGAGCATGAATATAGGCATGATTTAGCGTAGCGCGTATGGATTCTTCATTGCACTCTTCACCACTACACGACGTTAATGTTTTGAATTGGCCCAAGCTGAAATCACTGGGAGGTAAATAGGTGACTAGCTAATCTAATGGTTAATTAATACGGAATTAAAACTATTTACGCAAACTAAAAACTATTATGCAAAACACACCAAGTATAACCTAAGAGTGTAGCCGAATTCCCGGTGAAGGGCTCTCGACTATCTCCTCAAGATTCCTCTAGATAAGAGTTGAGGTGCCGCTATGACTCTCTTGGTTGAATACAAGTGTGAGCAAACAAACCCAAGTATATAATCAATAGAGCACAAATATATCAAGCATATAAGGATGAAAGCAATTTAAGCATGCGAGATATAAACACAAGTAAGAGATAGAGAGAGCAATCGCAAACACGGGAGATTTGTTTCGAGATTTGAGCACCCTTACTCTACGTCCCCGCCTTCAACACTATGAAGGATTTCCACTATACGATCCCACCGGATCACTCGGTGCCGCAACAACTACAACGAGTTCACACTAAAACTCCTTAGACTCACTAGTCCCTCTCTTGTTGCAAGAACTACACAACGCAAGCACACTAGCTTGCTGAGGCCGCACCTCTACACCGAGCTCTCACTAGAACTCGAAACAACGCGAACCCGCAAATCCGCCTCCTCAAAACAAAGAAAGAACACTTAGTGATCTAAACACTTTGATCACCTAAAACAACTCTCACAACAACTCTCCTATAGGATGGATTTAGCAATGGAAAGCTTAAGTATGTGTGAAAAAAATAAGGATTAAATTGGTGGTGAAAAACTCAAGAAAACTCTTTTTAAAACACTCTTGAAAATCTCTCCTATTGATATGGAAATTTTGGCTCTTAAACAAGTGAAGATAAACACTAAAAGATGTATAAAAAACTAGCTTGAAAACCCACTTCAAATCTTATAGAAAACAGTCCAAGGGAGCCCATATAAATAGGCTCCAAAATATGGCCATTGGAGGCCAAGTTAGCAGATCTGTCTGCTGACGGTCGACCGCCCAGTCGACCGTCAATGGTCGAATTTTCGACCGTTGGGCAGATCGGTCGACGGCCGGTCGACAGGAAACTAGGCAATGACCCAGCGGTCGACCGCCCGGTCGACCGGGCCATTTTCAGAGAGCAGAGGCTCTCTGGCGGTCGACCGCACGGTCGACCTGCCCAAGCTGTGCACCTCTGTGTACATCGGTCGACCGGAGCGGTCGACCGACTTCTGGATCGGTCGACCGCCCGGTCGACCGGCAGAAGGCTGGTCCAACAGTTTTTTAGGGATTAAAAGTTTGTCTTTTTATCTTTAATAAAATCCCATAAATTCTCTAAAAATCTACAAAAATAAGTTCATTAATATACTTTGATATACAAACATGTTTGAGTAAAAATCAAAACATGTTACAAACATTTTGAACTATTTTTGTGTTATGAAAGTTTTGCCTTAAAAAAAATCTGTATTTTTCCAAAATGATTTTTCCAAATTGAAAACCGTTTTTTCCAAAACTCCTTCAAATATAAAAACAAGATATTCTAAACACTTTTAAAGCTTTGTGTGTATGGATATAATCCACTACACATATATGATGAAATATCTATGTTTTTGACATTTAAGCTCTAAATAAAGTTTTGATAAAACATATGTATAAAAAATCAAACCGTTAATTTTCCAAACCGAAAACTCTAAATGAAAACACATATAAATCTTGTGTGTGAGTGTATATGATACTTGAGAAATCCACTAGCTAATCTATCCTTTAAATTTTATCTAAAAATAAAATCTTACTAAAAACAAATCTAGACACAAGTCTTCTCTTGAAGGTCTTCTATTGAAAGTCTTCTTCTCCTTCTTGACTTGGTCCAAAACATGATCCAATGAGCTAGACTTCTCTTGAGTACTTGATGTGGTCTTGATACACAAGCTCTTGAATCAACACGTGCTAGCTTCAAACTTGACTTGAAATCCTTTGTTGAAACTAAACACCTACTAAGATCTTGATCATATATCTGAGACTAATTAAACACAAGATCATTAGTACTATAACTACATGAGTTAATCATCATCAAAACTAGAGTAATGGGCCTTTGGGCTAACAATCTCCCCCTTTTTTATGATGACAAAACTCATGGAGTTATATATGCATGGATTAAGGTTAAGCTTCATAGAAGCTCCCCCTTAACTCATGCATAGTAATAAACAATAAGATATTCAATGAAGTGCATGAAACTAAACAAATATATATGCATCAATAAGGTGAGAGAAACATGCAAACATCCAAAATCCTTTTCTCAAAAAACATTCTCCCCTTTTTGTTTAAACTTTCAAAAACATTCTCCCCATTTTGTAAAACACAAGATGCATAAACTCAATATATGCAAACACTCAAAAATGTATATATAAACTCAAAATCTTTCTCCCCTTTTTTGTCAATCATCCACAAAGGGGTAAAAACAAATCGAACAACAAAGATATATATGCGATATACATTCATGAAGAGAGAGAGACGTGAAGTTAGCTCTGAAATCACCTAGAGGGGGGGTAAATAGGTAATAATGCTAATCTAGTGAACTAAATGCGGAATTTAAAAACTTAATTGCAATAACACTAAATGAGTGATGCACACACAACCAAGCCAAGCATATAAATGTGAATGATCAATATGAAATAATGTAAGGCACAAAGTAGAGAGAGAATAAGAGTCAATGGATCAAGCGCAAACAACAAGATTTGTTTCGAGGTTCGAGCACCCAGCTCTACATCCCCGCCTTCACCTAGAAGGATTTCGAATCCACTAGCTTGTCCACACAGGACTCCCACAAAGGGAACCTCCACCGAGGATTTGGGGCAATACAATCACAAGGAGTACCCAACTCCTCTCTTTATAACCACAACCTCCTTCTAGAGGCAAAGCACTAAGCCAACAAACAATCACCTCACAACTTGAGGGATAAGCACAAAGCAACACAAGGATCACCTCACAACTTGAGGGATACAACCCAAATGCACAACCTCCTTAACACAATGAGGGAAAGGCACAAAGCCAAGCAAAGATTGGTTTACAACTTGGTGGTCTAACAACCACAAACAATCTCTTTTCCCACACAAGGATCCTATAGAATAAGATAGTAGATGTAGCTCAAGTGTGGAAACAAAGTGTTTAAAATAAAGAAAAATCACTTGGGAAATCACCACAAAGATATAGAATGATAGAACCAAATCAAATTCCCAAAAGACTATTCTCTTTGAAATATTAAAACACTTTAAAACAATCAAGATTGATCTTTTTAGCACAATGAAACTCTTTTTAAAACTTGTTTAAACACCAGAGAAAGCTCAGAAATTTCGTCCAAAAATTCTTAGTGAAAACTGGCCATTAATGGGGTATTTATAGCCCCTAGAAAAATATAGCCGTTGGCAGCTAAAACTGTCAGAAATGGCCTACCGGTCGACCGGACGGTCGACCGGCCAACGGTCGATTTTTGACCGTTGGTAGCTACCGGTCGACCGCCCGGTCGATCGGCCCCAGAAACAGAGAGCAACACTCTCTGTCCGGTCGACCACTCGGTCGACCGGGAGCAACCCGAGAGTGGGTTGCTCACAGTCGGTCGACCGGCCGACTGACACGGCTACGTGCACAAGATTGTGCACGTCCGGTCGACCGCTACGGTCGACCGGTTCCTGGCCCGGTCGACCGTTACGGTCGACCGCCAGAGCCTGGCAGCAAAAAATCTAGGACTGAAAAACTGGATTTTTAAAGTCTTAAAAATTCCCATAAAATCTCTAAAAATCCACAAAAATAGTTTTCTCATTTTACATTGATATATAAACTCGTGTGAAAAATTCCAACACAAATTTCAAACTTTTTAAACCATTTTTGTGACTTATAATTTTGCCGAAAACCAAAAACCGTATTTTTCCAAACTTGAATTTTCCAAATGAAAATCCGATTTTTCTAAAACTCATCCAAATACAAAAACATGATATTTAAACACTTTGAAGCATGTTGCATATGGATATAATCCAATATACAAGAAACATATATATATTCATGTTTTTGACTTTAATTCCAAAATATGTTTTGTTAAAAACATAAAACACCAAAACTCATGAATAGGCATATCAAAATAAGTTTGTCTAATTAGTTGAAGCATGCATGTATATAGAACGAATCTAATATACATAAACCAAGTAAACTTGTTTTGAATCAATATCTATTCATGAAAACCAAGATCGGTTAAACCAAAACGGACAAACCGAAAACCAATATCCAAAACATAAAACGTGTGTGTATAGTGAACTTGAGCATATCATACTATTCTAATCTTTACAAATGGATCTAAACACAAAATTAAACTAGGTACCGATGTCTTCTTGTAAAGCACCGTCTCCAAGCCGACTCGATCCAAAACTTCGTGATCCACCGAGCTAGACTCCAATGAGTGCTATATATGATCTTGTCGCTCGGGCTCTTGAATCACCATGTGAATAGCTTCCAAATCATCTTGTTGAAGCTAATCACCAACTAATATCTTGGTTAATGATCTGAAACTAAAATCACAAGATTATTAGTACACATAACTACATGAGTTAATCATCATCAAAACTAGAGTGGAAGGCCTCTGGGCCAACAATCTCCCCTTTTTGATGATGACAAAACTCATGGAGTTATATATGCATGGATTAAAGTTAAGCTTCAAAGAAGCTCCCCCTTAACTCATGCATACCAATAAACAAGCAAATAAATATGCAATGAAGGCTCATAAACAAGCATGAAACACATATATTTATTGTTTATTGTGATGCCTGAATATAAATCCTTTTTCTAAAACATAATGGTCTTGATACCAAACATATGAAATGCATCATGCATGAAACGTGCTCTTGATACTAATAAAAACATGCTCTTAAATAATGCTCTTGATACCAATTAAACAATTTAAACAACAAACTAATAAATAAAACAAAACATGCATATAAAACATGCATATAAACTCAAATTCTTCTCCCCCTTTTTGTCAATCATCAACAAAGGGGTGAAAGAATACAAAACAAAATGTTCTTCCCCTTTTTGTCTAAAACAAAAACAATGTCAATAAGGGTACAATCAAATATGATACCAATTAAAAAAAATGTGTCAATGAAGTGCATATTGATACCAATTGAAAGTGAACATAAAAACATTTTAAGAAATGCCTACCACTTGAAAGGTAAATGAGGCATTGAAACAAATCTCAAACAAACATTTTTAGAACAAAATTAAAACATAAACCAATTGATAGTAAAAACAAAATCATGATACCAATTGATAAGTAAACAAAAAAATTTTTTTGATACCAATAGAAAGTATTATTCTTTTTAATCATATAATACCAATTGAAATTATTATTCCCTATAATCATATGATACTAAATTAAAAATCAATATGAAAATTTTTTTTAATCATTTTCTATCATAAAGTGAGGGAGTAGAAATTAACGGTAAACAAAATACCAATTGAAAGATAAAATACGAGTTTTCTCCCCCTTTATGAAATACCAACTAAACCGATGCAAAAGCTTGTATTAGGATACCAATTGAAATCTTAATCAATTGAAACATGATAGTCATTTAAAATTCAAGCTTTAGCATAAACATGATTTGTGCTTAAAGATATAGGGATATAGTAAGCACAAATAAAACATATATATGTATAAAAATTAGATACCAATCAAAATTGATACTATTTGAAGTGAAAGCATACATACATAAAAATATATGAGTATACAAGAAAATGTCAATATTGATACCAATTGAAAGAATCCAATGATACCAATTGAAACAACAATAATATCAAATGTATATCTCATAATACCTACCACCCAATCATGCTCAAGTTTAAAAGATTTTCAATATAAACATACAAGGCATGGTCGCCCATCCAACTGCCCGTAAAAGGTAGGGGTTTTCAAAATAGGTTTGAAAATATTGAATGTTTGAAAAACTCTACCAGAACGAAGAACACGAACTAGTTATGAAAAAATTGTTAACTAGTACGAAATTCTTCAAGTAAGGAATAAAACAAAATGTTTTTCATGAAAAACATGTAAATCACATGATCACTAAACACTCAAAGTCCATAAAGCATATATCATACTCATGAAAATAAAATCTTGAGAAAACTAACAAAGTGAGTGAACAAGTGTTATGTGACACATATCAATATGAAAATATTCAATTGAACTCATGTGGAATTCCTTTAAACATAAAAATCTAAAATTTTTCAATAAAACAAATTATACTTCAAGGCATATGTATGTTTTGTCAACACAAAAAGTATACATACATATCCCTAAACACAATTGAGTCTATATATAAAGATTTGCATGAAAAGCAAATGACTCAAGGGTTATACATGTATATCTTAAAGTTTGACAAAATAAACATATACATGAAGTCAAACATATGATCATAAAAACATATCCAAAATTGGGAATATAAGTTAAAATGCATGAATCATCAAAACTAGACTATACTAGCACATCTAATTAGTACAAATAAGCATTCAAGTACAAACATATATAAAGATTTATTTGTGGCCCACTATATGTACAAGTATAAATCCTAGTCTTAATGAAAACTAACATCTAAACGTATATTTAAAACATGAGGCATAAAACTAGACATAAATCAACATGATAATCATAAAAATGATCATTATGTAAATCCACATGCTATTAGACCTATGATATACATAATAGCTAAACAATGGTGAGAACACAACATATGGGTCCACATAAACATGGGTGATCTCAAAAACTATACATGCATGTCAATGATCTAAGAATCATGGCATTTAACATACTAATCAAAACATGAAGCATCAAAAACAAAAATCATAAACGTACATATGGTCATTATGTATATGCATGTGTAATAGATCTAGGACATACATATTAGTTTAAAAATAAGGTGAGAACACAACGATAAGTCCATATTAAACATGGTGTCTCAAACAACTAACATGTATAACACTAATCTAATTATCATGACATAAACATAATAATCAATAAACCAAGACATGCTATAAATTGATGAACATGAAAAAGCATGCAAATATAAACGGGAGTTAGAGATTGATACCCAAACCGATGAAGGCACCTCTCTAGTTCTCCAAACCAATGGTGGTCCTCTCCACCAAACTCCCCTTGAAAGTGATGCATCCAAATTGTTTTCTTTAAGTACGGAACGCATCCACTTCAAGGTACCGCCACTCTCACGTGATGCGAGAGCCCACACCTACATCAAATATCATAGGGGTGGTCTTTGGTACCCATTTTCTTTTGGGTCCATAGGGGTTAGTACCTTTTCTAACCCAAACAAAATTATTTGCTAAATTTTCATCATGTATACGATCATAACAAAATCTAGCAAGGTTGCCCTTACGTCCACAATGTGTACAAGTGTACACATGAGCATACATGTGATGGGTGTGTACGTGAGGAGCATGTGTATGACGTGGAGGGTGTGCATGCAAAGATGAAACTTGTTTCTTTCGAACCAAGGATTCCAAGCGTGTATGATTCAAAGAACATTGGCTCAAAGTGGAGCCCAAACAATCAACACTTTTCTTCAAAACATTTATATCATTTTCAATACTAGAAGATAAAGTGAAGCATGCAACAGATGTGCTAGGTGAAGCTACACTAGCATGGCAAACATGTGAGTCTATATCATTTTCAAAGATTTATTTTTTGTTTAAAACTAAATCTAATTCTTTTGAAATAAACTCAATTTCATTTTCAAAGAATGATTATCTTTTAAAATAAAATCTAATTTTGAAGATAAAACCTCATTGTTCTTCAAAATATCATCACAATCATTTTTGCTTTTCAAAAATTATTTTCCTTTAGGGCAAGTTCTAGTTGAGATTTAAGTGAGTCACGTTCACTAGCAATCTCTTCCTTCTCTTGCAAAGTCAATTCAAAACTTGAACACAAATCCTTCATTTCTTCTTTTAAAACAAGACTATCCTTTTTTAAAAGTTTATATTTTTCAAGTATTTTTCACATCTTGTAGCAAGTTCATAATTTAAGGCTTGAACTTCTAAACACCCATAGCAATATGAACTAGAGAAATCATCTAGTTGAGATTCCGATTGTACCTCAAGGGAGTCAATCCCTTAGACCATGAGGCAATGCTCGTCGGACTTGTCTCTCCTAAATCTCCTCATCATGTCCATAATCTTTGGAAGCTCGGGAGAAGTCAAAATGCTCCAAACTACAAAAGCCGAATCATAGTGAGCAAATACATGTAATAGATCTTTATCAAGAGATGCTCTAAGTGTCTTAAGTGCTAATGCATTGGCCTTTCTATGCTTGCTATCATTGGGGTTAGATTCTCTAGCAGTGGCTAGAAAAACTTTATGGCCTAGGGTTTTCAAATGACAACTCATCTTGGCCTTCCAAAAATCATGTCTAGAAAAATCAAACATAGGAGGGCTATCCATAAGTGCAACTATATGTGTGCAAAATGCAAATGCAAATGAAGATTAGCAAACCAAGATCTCACTCCTAGGTGGTTAAACCTAAATATCAGGAGCGTAGGCTCTGATACCAATTGAAATCACCTAGAGGGGGGGTGAATAGGTGATAATGCTAATCTAGTGAACTAAATGCTGAATTTAAAAACTTATTGCAATAACACTAAATGAGTGATGCACACACAACCAAGCCAAGCATATAAATGTGAATGATCAATATGAAATAATGCAAGGCACAAAGTGAAGAGAGAGAGAGAGTAAGAGTCAATGGATCAAGCGCAAAAAATAAGATTTGTTTCGAGGTTCGAGCACCCAGCTCTACATCCCCGTCTTCACCCAGAAGGATTTCGAATCCACTAGCTTGTCCACACAGGACTCCCACAAAGGGAACCTCCACCTAGGATTTGAGGCAATACAATCACAAGGAGTACCCAACTCCTCTCTTTACAACCACAACCTCCTTCTAGAGGCAAAGCACCAAGCCAACAAACAATCACCTCACAACTTGAGGGATAAACACAAAGCAACACAAGGATCACCTCACAACTTGAGGGATACAACCCAAATGCACAACCTCCTCAACACAATGAGGGAAAGGCACAAAGCCAAGCAAAGATTGGGTTTACAACTGGTAGTCTAACAACCACAAATAATTTCTTTTCCCACACAAGGATCCTATAGAATAAGATAGTAGATGTAGCTCAAGTGTGGAAAACAAAGTGTTTAAAACAAAGAAAAATCACTTGGAAAATCACCACAAAGATATAGAATGATAGAACCAAATCAAATTCCCAAAAGACTATTTTTCTTTGAAATATTAAAACACTTTAAAACAATAAAGATTGATCTTTTAGCACAATGAAACTCTTTTTAAAACTTGTTTAAACACCAGAGAAAGCTTAAAAATTTCGTCCAAAAATTCTTAGTGAAAACTGGCCATTAATGGGGTATTTATAGCCCATAGAAAAATATAGCCGTTGGCAGCTAAAACTGCCAGAATTGGCCTACCGGTCGACCGGACGGTCGACCGGCTAACGGTCGATTTTTGACCGTTGCCAGCTACCGGTCGACCGCCCGGTCGACCGGCCCCAGAAACAGAGAGCAACACTCTTTGTCCGGTCGACCGCTCGGTCGACCGGGAGCAACCCGAGAGTGGGTTGCTCACAGTCGGTCGACCGGCCGACTGACACGGCTACGTGCACAAGATTGTGTACGTCCGGTCGACCGCTACGGTCGACCGGCTCCTGGCCCGGTCGACCGTTACGGTCGACCGCCAGAGCCTGGCAGCCAACAATCTGGGACTGAAAAACTGGATTTTTAAAGTCTTAAAAGTTCCCATAAAATCTCTAAAAATTCACAAAAATAGTTTTCTCATTTTACATTGATATATAAACTTGTGTGAAAAATTCCAACACAAATTTCTAACTTTTTAAACCATTTTTGTGACTTATAAATTTTGCCGAAAACCAAAAACCGTATTTTTCCAAACTTGAATTTTCCAAATGAAAATCGATTTTTTCAAAACTCATCCAAATACAAAAACATGATATTTAAACACTTTGAAAGCATGTTGCATATGGATATAATCCAATATACAAGAAACATATATATATTCATGTTTTTGACTTTAATCCAAAATATGTTTTGTTAAAAACATAAAACACCAAAACTCATGAATAGGCATATCAAAATAAGTTTGTCTAATTAGTTGAAGCATGCATGTATATAGAACGAATCTAATATACATAAACCAAGCAAACTTGTTTTGAATCAATATCTATTCATGAAAACTAAGATCGGTTAAACCAAAACGGACAAACCAAAAACCAATATCCAAAACATAAAACGTGTGTGTATAGTGAACTTGAGCATATCATACTATTCTAATCTTTACAAATGGATCTAAATACAAAACTAAACTAGGTACCGATGTCTTCTTGTAAAGCGCCGTCTCCAAGCTGACTCGATCCAAAACTTCGTGATCCACCGAGCTAGACTCCAATGAGTGCTATATATGATCTTGTCGCTCGGGCTCTTGAATCACCATGTGAATAGCTTCCAAATCATCTTGTTGAAGCTAATCACCAACTAATATCTTGATTAATGATCTGAAACTAAAATCACAAGATTATTAGTACACATAACTACATGAGTTAATCATCATCAAAACTAGAGTGGAAGGCCTCTGGGCCAATAAGCTCCCCTGCATACATGCATTACATGAAGAAGGGTTGACAAAGCCCTAACTCACATAAAGCATAATATACAATGAATACGTGGAGATGTGAAGCTCTCCCTACACACGTGTATCACATAAAGAAGAGATGTCAGGCTCCTCAATACAAGATACACTCAACATGAATCTATATATAGAAGAGATGTTAAGCTCTCCTTGCATATAGGCAATACAAATCAAAACATTTTTAATCATCACTATAAAGACAAATTAAGAATTTTCTTAAATTAAATTTTGAGATACCACTTGTAAGTAAACAAAAATTTTTTAAGATATCACAAGATATTTGATACCAAATGAAATTGAAATTTTTGATACCAAATGAAATTGAAACATTTGTAAATTTTGATACCAATGAAAGAAAATATTTTATATGTTAATACCAATTGAAATATATGATAAATTTTGATACCAAATAAAAGGTAAAACATTTTTGATAGCCATTGAAACCGAAACCCAATTGAAATTGAAAATATTGATACCAATTGAAGTATATTGTAAATTTTGATATCAAATAAATGGTACAATATGAATTATATTTTGATACCAAATAAAATACCAATTGAAAATAATGCATAAGCTTATTAAAATGCCAATTGAGATACCAATTAAAATTAAGATACAAGACAAGCTTAGCATAAACATAATTTGTACTTTAAACAAGTAAGGCTATAGTAAATCAAGCACAATCAAATCATATATATGTATGAGATGAAAATACCAATAGAAATTGATATTATTTGAAAGTTTGAAGCATACATATATAAAAAGACATATGAGCATACAAAATAAATATTAATTGTGATACCAATGAAAACACAATGAGGATCAAGTGTATAGCTCATAAAAAACCACCCTATTCATACACATGATAAAAGGTTTTCAATAAGACATACATGGCATGTCGCCCATCCATCGCCCTTTAAAGGGTTGTAGGGGTTTTCAAAAATAAGAGTTTGAAAATATTTTAGCATAGTTGAAAAAACTCTACCATTGAAGAATAAATAACTAGTAAAAATAATTTTGAAAAACTAGTTAAAGATCCTCAGAACATGAAAAACAAATTCTATGTATCTTATGAATCATAGCAAAGTACACAAATATTGTCACTCAAGATCGATAAAGCTCAAAAATGCTCATGAAAACATAGTCATGAGAAAATAAATAAAATGTGAGTGTACAAGCATCGTGTGAATAGAATATTCATGAAAATAGTCAATTAGGCTCAAAACATAAAACATGTGAAAATCATGAAGATTCATTTTAAATATGAAACTCAAAAAAAAAAATATTTTTCATTAAAACTAAATTCAAGGTATATGTATGTTTTATCCAAAACTAACAATATACATACATCTCCTAAACATAAATGAGTCCAAAAGTGATTTGCATGAAGGCAGGTGACTCAAGGGTATACATTGTATATTTATTAGCTTTAAACAAACATAGCATATACATGAAGCAAAACATGCACATGGATAGGCAAAACAAGTGTGAATGAGGAAAATCATCAAAACTAGGTTTTACATGTACATATAATGAGTAATTAAGTGCAAACATATATGAATCAAATGTTGCTCACTACTTATACAAGTATATACACAAGTTTGACAAAAAACTAAATCTAAACAAGTATTCCCACATGAAGCACAAAATCAAAAACATGCTAAAACATTATGAAAGAATGTAAACTAAATGGAGTTTAAAGATAGTTACCAATCACATGAACTACACTCTAAGTCTCCAAAACATGGTGGTCGTACCACCAAACTTCCTTGATAGCGGTTGCATCAATATGTGTGTCCATCTAATCCATGTAACCACTACCAAGGCACCAAATCTCTCACGTCAGTGAGAGCTCACACCTACATCAAAAACAAGAGGTGAGGACTTTGGTACGATTTTCTTTTGGGTCCACGGGGGTTAGCATTGTTCGGAACCCAAAACATTTTTATTAGCAAAATTAATATAATGTATCTTATCAAAATAAAACTTTGCTAAATGGCCTTTGCGGCCGCAATGTGCACACTTGTACACTCTATTATACACATGTGAATGAGTGTGATCATGACGTGCAAAATGTGCATAAGTATATTGTGGATGATGTGCATGAACATGTTGATCTTGTTTCTTTTGAAATAAGATTTTCAATCTATATGATAAATGCACAGTTGCTCAAGGTAGAACTCAAGCAATCTATTTTATTTTTAAAATTTAATCTCATTTTTATCAATGGTAGTAGCATGAAAAGCATGATGAAAATGAGAATCAATATTCTTTTTCTTTAGAAATATTTTCTTTTCTTTTGAAAAAACTTTTCTTTTCAAAGAGTTATTTTCTTGTAAAGCAATTTCTTTTGTTTTTCCACCAAATTAATTTTATTTTCAAAGAATTTTTCTTCACAGAGATCATTTAATTTTGAAGATAAGGAAATATTCTCCTTTTTCAAGAAATCATTTTCTTTTGAAACGCATGCAAGTTTATTTGAAATGAATCTTTTCTACTAAAATTGAATCATATTTATTTTTCAATTTCTTATGATCCTTTTAAGAATGTCATACTTTTCAAGAAGTTGTGACAAAAAGATTCAAGCTCATCATAAGACATGTTAATATCTTCTTCTAGCTCGGATTCAAAATTTACCTCAAGGGGGTTATCCCCTGGACCATGTAGTACAAGTGGAAGCATCACTTCCAACATCCGAGTTGCTCCCCGCATAGTATGTTTTTGTTTGCCAAGGGAGACTATAGTGTTCTAAACTACAAAAGCTGAATCAAGATTAGCAACCCTAGATAAGTA
>JAVJIF010010357.1:0-110237 GCA_038442645.1 Agave tequilana | reverse complement strand
TTGTAATACCCCGTTTCCAGAATACGTACTTAGTTGCGTATTCAGCTTTTCGATCGTATTTTTCGATTTACTTCCTGTATTTGACCGATTTCAATTTCAAATCTCATTTTCCAATATATTAGATTTTATATGATTTCTAGATTTTTTCTTTAATTAAAATAAATTTCTTCAAAACCGGTGTCGACCAGTGTCGCTGATCGATTCCTGGAATTTTAATTCTCAAACAGTTAAGAATTTCTAGATGGTCCTTTAGACTTTATTTCTTAGAATCATATTCCCTACTTAAATACTTTTTCTGAGAATTTTATGAATTTATGAAAATTCCAACGGAGTCGGTAGATAACTGATTCCGGGATTTTTAGTTTTAAAACTATAAAGTATTTCTTCAAACGGGTTTCACTATAAGTCTTCATATATTATTATTGATTTTTGGTAAAATGTACGGGTCGTTCCGAAATACTTGAATTTCGGACGATTTCTGTATTTTCCGAAACGTTTTCCGCATCCTCGACTTAAACCCAGGAAATTGTCTTTTCATTTTTTTAAGAGAAAATATCTTCATATATAATTTCTTTTTCCTTTTTCCTTTTCCCTATTTTCCTTTCCTTCCTTCACAACCACAAGAATTCCAATTTTTCCAAAATTCCATTTTCTTCCAAAATTCCATCTCCACACATTCTCACCAACCCCCTCATTTAATGCACCTCTCTCTCTCTCCCATGCCGCCAAGTGGCCAAGGAGAGGGACACCCATCCTCTCCCCTATTTTGCAATAAACCCCTCTCAATTTCTTTAATTGCATCTCCTTTACAAAAATCAAATCCTATATAAACTTTCCTTTACAATTCTTTTCTCTTTTTCTTCACTTCACCAAGAGTTTAGCCTTCACCATTTCCTTCTCCATCTCAAACCCTAACTCCAAACCACCTCAAGGCCTTCATCTCCTTCCTAAGCAACTACAACCCTTGGATTTGGATTGCATATCTCTTCATCGGAAGTATCGCCGAAGACCTAGTTGGTGATATTGTCCAACGATCTTTCGGAACTCGTATAAAGCTTCACATAACCATTCCTTGTGAGTATATCTACTCACCAAGACTTGTAAACTCCTTTGTGTACTTGTGTTGACAAATCATGCACACTTGTGACATAAAAATCATATTTTTAGACCCCCGAACAAAACCCTAGAAATCTGTTCTGTTTGCTGTTTTCCCACGATTAGTCGACTAGACCTAGGGACCAGTCGACTAACCCACCTTAGCTGAAACTTAACCTTTTCTGATTTCACAGTTTTAGTCGACTAGGCCATAATACCAGTCGACTAGACCCCCCTAGTCGACTACCCATTTCTCCCTAGTCGACTCCTGTTTTCCTGAAATAAGACATCAACTCTCTGTATCACAGACTTAGTCGACTTAAGTATCCATTAGTCGACTAGTAGTTCCCTGTTAGTCGACTACCCTTACAACCCTAGTCGACTAATTTCCCTGAAACAGAATTCCAACTCTCTGGAACCCAGTTTTAGTCGACTCATCTAGACTGTTAGTCGACTTAAGACCCCTATTAGTCGACTAATCCTTCCACCTAGTCGACTAATTCTGAATGTCTGACTTAGTTGATTTCCTATTTGAATTTAGATTTTATCTTTGATACATGTGTAACATATTATTCCTGTTTATGCTTCATAACTGATATACATGACATGTTACTTGATGGATCTCACCACTTGTTACTTCATGAATTGTTATTACATATTCTCGTTTCATGACTCGTTAAATAGTGAATATCACCTTTTATCATGCTATCTCTTAAACCAAGCATGATGCACTTGACTTTTGTATAAAATGGACCAACTTACACATGGGTCGGGGGAAACATGCGGATATCGATATGTGTTCGTGTTTACAGTGGCATTAGGTATATTGTACAATTATATTTCCGGTCTGACCTGAGGGCCTCCAGGGGACCGAGGGGAGTGCTTGCTCCCTCTTCCTGAATACTGTCATGACAAGGGCATACATAAGTCCCTCCTGATAGGCCTTGCGGCTGGTTCCGTCATCAAGCAACGGAACACCCTGGACCGTGGTCCCGGGCATGCACGGGACCCACTGTAACATAGTTCGTCGATACACCCGCTGTTTCCAATAACAACCTTGCTTTACTAGGATATGATCTATGTGCTCTGGGACGCTGGGTCACATAGTTAGATATCACAGTAAGACAAGTAATAATAATAAGACGTTAACTGTAGATTCATTGTATTAGGATTTTATTTCTTCATGCTTTCATACTTGTTAATTGATATTCCTTATAACTGTTTCATCCTTCTTTATTCATGTCCCTTAGCCACTTGGCTATAGTTTGTTTATTGCTATATGTCTTGACTCTTTGGATTTGCACATTCAGATTCTGAGGCTTGGAACGAAGTGGAGCCATCCACAGAGGACAAGCTTACCTTAGTGAGCAGGCGGATTAGTTCCAGTCCCCTCGTGCCAGACTTACCTTTTGACTCACGAGATCTTCTTTCTACTTGTGAGCTTTTGTATACATATTTGTATATATTTCTTTTGGACTTGGTTATGATGTAATACACATGTAATGTGTAATGCTTTATAATGTCCTGTGATAACTTTGTATGTGTACTTCTTGTGTTGGCATATGTATGAATACCACGCTTTGTCGTGTACTCTGATCCTTGTTGTACTTTTATGCTTAGCGTATATACGTGGGGGCAATTTATGACCTACGTATATACGTCGCAGTGACGTCCCCGTATCCGTGGAATCGGGGCGTTACAGGTTGGTATCAGAGCCTAGGCTCTCAAACCTAAAGTACAATCAGGTGGCAAATTCTAGTAATTGCTAATGCCAACTACAATATACAAAGTTATTGAGTCCTTCTTGATTCCTTTCTTGATTCCTTCCTTTGTATCTAAACTCCTTCCATTTGTTTCCAAATTCCAGTTATCTTTCCCAATTCGGTATGGAGAGAAGGACGGGCCGTAACCACTCCGGGCAAGCGTCGAATGGACCCACGGGAGAGAATGTGGATATTCTAAGGGTCATTCAGACCATGATGGAGAACCAGCAGCAACAGACAGAACTTCTCCGGCAAGAGTTGACAGCTCCAAAAGAACAGAGGCCGGGGAATATTTCAGATTTCAGGAGGCTGCAGCCAGCCATCTTCACGGGAGAAGAGAAGCCCTTGGATGCTGAACAATGGTTGACGGATACCACAGATCTGCTGAATGCAGCCAGGGTACCAAAGGAGAACCAAGTTGAGGTCGCCAAGATTCAGTTGAAAGATGTAGCCAGAACTTGGTGGCTCGCTGAAGAGGCCAGATTGGAGAAGCCTGTCACTTGGGACACGTTCTCCAAGAGTTTCTACAGCAGATTCTTCCCTGTTACTGCTCAGAAAGATATGGAAGAGCAGTTTATCAGACTCCAGCAGGGGAACAAGTCCGTGGACGAGTACGCCGCGGAGTTTCTCAGACTCAGCCGCTTTGCTCCGTACATGGTGACGGATGAGGAGAAGCGGGCAAGCAGATTCCAGCAGGGCCTGCATATGGACATACAGGTCTTCTTGATGCCCCAGCAGCTGAAGACTTATTCAGAGTTCTCACCATAGCTCGAGAGGTGGAGCGTGGGTTAGAGAAGAAGCAAGAGAACCAGATGAAGAACCAGGCCATGAAGAGGCCGTTTGCACCAATAGGAAAGGAGGCCCATACAGAGCAGCAAAGGTTCAGGCAAGGCAACCATTCAGACCAGCTCCTTACCAGATGGCTCGACCAGGTCCTATCTGCAACTTTTGCCAGAAACCAGGTCATTCTCAGCAGAATTGCCGTAGGGCAAATGGATTGTGTTTGGTGTGTGGATCTCGAGATCATTCCATTGAAGCTTGTCCACACAGGAGAATGGGGATAGCCAATCAGACCTTGCCAGCACTTCAAGGACCCAATGGACAGAGGGCACTTCCAGGGCCACTTGGGCAGAGGAATCAGGGACCAGTGATGAGGAGAGCTCTTCCCCTTCCTCCACAGCATGTTGTTCTCCCCAGTCCAGAGAGGAGCTAGGACTGCAGCAGGGCGTGGTAGAGGTCAGGCTTACAATCTGACTGCAGAAGAGGCTGAGACTTCAGAGGAAGTGATAACAGGTAACATCAGAGTTTATTCAAAACCTGTTCTCTCGCTCTCTTCGATTCAGGTGCATCCCATTGTTATATCTCAGACCATTTGTGGCATTGCATTCTATACCTGTTAGATCTTTAGACCACAAATGGGAGATTAGTACAGGGAATGGGGTAGTCATATCTTCTAGAGTCTGTACTGATTGTCCAGTAGAACTATGTGATAAAATCTTGGCCATAGATATGATCGTACTAGACACCAAAGGGTACGACGTAATCTTAGGCATGACCTGGCTCAGTCAGTACTATGCAGTGATTGACTGTAGGGAGAGGAAGATTAATTTCAGAATCCCTCATCAACCGAGTTCCAATTCAGTGGAGAAGTGAAGTCTACCAAGGGAAAGACTCGGATGACTACTTCGGAGGTTCAGAAGCAGAAGGTACCGGTGTGGGATGAATTCCCCGGAGTGTTTGCTGAGATCTCAGGACTGCCACCTGACAGGGTGATCGAGTTCTCCATTGACACAGTTCCAGGAGCAGCTCCTATATCCAAGGCTCCGTACAGGATGGCACCGACGGAGTTAGAGATTCTGAAGAAGCAGCTGCAAGAATATTCAGACAGGGGATTGATTAGGCCAAGTACTTCACCCTGGGGAGCTCCAGTGCTATTGGCGAACAAGAAGGATGGTGGTAAGAGGCTTTGTATTGATTATAGGGAATTGAACAAGGTTACCATCAAGAATAAGTATCCCTTACCAAGGATTGATGATCTGTTTGATCAGCTTCATGGAGCCCGTGTATTCTCTAAATTAGATTTACAGTCGGGTTACCATCAGCTGAGGGTGAAGAAGGAGGATATCCCGAAGACTGCATTCAGGACCCGTTATGGCCACTATGAGTTTCTAGTTATGCCTTTCGGAGTCACCAATGCCCCTTCAGTTTTCATGGATTTGATGAACCGAGTGTTCTCGCCCTATCTGGATCAGTTTGTTGTTGTTTTTATAGATGACATCCTGATCTATTCAAAGAGCAACAAGGAACATGCAGAACACTTGAGGATTGTGTTGCAGACCCAGACCCTCCAACAGAGCAGCTTCATGCCAAGAGGAGCAAGTGTGATTTCTGGTTGGACAGTATAGCCTTCCTTGGACACATGGTTTCAGCAGAAGGGATTTCAGTTGACCCCAGCAAAGTCCAGGCAGTGAGAGATTGGCCAATTCCGAGGACGGTGACAGAGATTAAGAGTTTTCTTGGACTAGCCGGATATTACAGACGCTTTGTCCAAGATTTCTCTAGGATTGCAGCTCCGTTAACCAAGCTCACTCGGAAAGGGAAAGGTACATATGGACAGAAGAATGTACTATGGCATTTGAGCAACTGAAGCAGAGACTCGTTTCAGCTCCAATCTTGAAGACTCCCTCAGGAAGAGGAGGGATGGTCATCTTCAGTGATGCATCAGAAAAGGCCTGGGATGTGTACTTATGCAACATGATCATATCATAGCATATGCATCTAGGCAACTGAAGACTCATGAGCGGAATTACCCAACTCATGACTTGGAGCTAGCAGCTGTTATATTTGCCTTGAAGATCTGGAGGCATTATCTTCTGGGAGATAAAGTGTTGATATACACGGATCACAAGAGCCTCAAGTATATTTTCTCACAGAAGGAGTTGAACATAAGGCAGAGCGGGTGGCTGGAGCTTATGGCGGACTATGATATTGACTTGCAATATCATCCAGGCAAGGTCAATACAGTTCCAGATGCACTGAGCAGGATGCCAGAGAATAGAGTGCTTGTTCAACTTACTCAGCAGAAGGAGTTGATTCAAGACTTCATCAGATTGGACTTGATGATAGTTCAAGGAACTGAGAAGGCAGGACAGTTCATGACTTTACAGATTCAGTCAGCATTGATAGATGAGATCAAGGAAGCTCGAAAGGAAGATCCCAGATTACTGAAATTCAGAGCTCAGGTAGAGGCTGGATTGAGGACCGATATCTGTATTCATCCAGATGGTGCATTATATTTTGGAGGCAGACTTTGTGTTCCCCAAGGAGAAGTTCGACGGAAGATCCTTGCAGAAGCTCACAGTTCAGCCTATTCCATACACCCAGGGGGAAACAAGATGTATCAGGACATCAAGAAGCAATTTGGTGGAATGCTATGAAGAGGGAGATAGCTCAGTTTGTAGCAAGTGCTTGGTGTGCCAGCAGATAAAGATAGAGCATCAGAGGTCAGCTGGACTTCTTCAACCTTTGCCGATACCCGAATGGAAGTGGGAGCACATCACTATGGATTTTGTTACGGCATTACCCCGAAGTCCTAAGGGTAATAATGCCGTGTGGGTAATCATTGATCGCCTCACCAAGTCAGCTCACTTCATACCATTTCGGGTAGGTCAGTCAACAGAAGTTTTGGCAGACAAGTACATGAAGGAGATAGTTCGTCTACATGGAGTTCCAGTTAGTATTGTTTCAGACAGAGACACCAGATTCAGATCTCATTTCTGGGAAAGTCTCCAAGAGAGTCTGGGAACTCGTCTGAAGTTCAGTACTTCATATCATCCTCAGACAGACGGACAATCAGAGAGGACTATCCAGATCCTCGAAGATATGCTGAGGGCCTGCATGATTGAGTTTAAGGGATCTTGGGAAGATCATCTTCACTTGGCTGAGTTTTCTTATAACAACAGTTATCAGGCAAGTATCAAGATGGCACCTTTTGAGGCACTGTATGGAAGAAAGTGCAGATCACCGATTTGTTGGGATGAAGTCGGTGAGAGGAGACTATTGGGGCCAGAGATCCTGATTCAGACAACAGAGAAAGTCAGAATCATCAGAGATCATCTCAGGGCAGCTCAGAGTCGGCAAAGAGTTGGGCAGATTCACAGAGAAGGCCATTGGAGTTCCAGGCAGGGGATCATGTGTTCTTGAGGATATCACCTACCAGAGGAGTGATCCGGTTCGGTATTCGTGGAAAGCTGAGTCCGAGATATATCGGCCCATTCGAGATTTTGGAGCGAGTGGGAGATGTGTCTTACAGATTGGCCTTACCTCCATCTTTGGACGGTGTGCACAATGTTTTCCACGTATCTCAGTTGAGGAAGTATGTCAAGGATGATAGTCATATTTTGGATCATTCCGAACTGGAACTGCAGCCGGATTTGTCATATCAGGAGCAGCCGATGGCTATACTGGATAGAAGTGTCAAGACACTGAAGAACAAGGCTATACCATTAGTGTTGGTGTCTTGGAACAGACATGCGCCAGGAGAGGCCACTTGGGAACGAGAGGACGTTATCCGTGAGCGTTACCTCAACTCTTCACATCTTGATTTGGTAAGACTCTTTCCTTCTATTCTTCTCTACCGTTACCTTCCATCTTATCCTTCTCTATCTGTTACTTTTCCTGTTACCTTTCACCTTATGAAATTTCGAGGACGAAATTTTTGTAAGGTGGATGGATTGTAATACCCCGTTTCCAGAATACGTACTTAGTTGCGTATTCAGCTTTTCGATCGTATTTTCGATTTACTTCCTGTATTTGACCGATTTCAATTTCAAATCTCATTTTCCAATATATTAGATTTTATATGATTTTCTGGATTTTTCTTTAATTAAAATAAATTCTTCAAAACCGGTGTCGACCAGTGTCGCTGATCGATTCCTGGAATTTTAATTCTCAAACAGTTAGGAATTCTAGATGGTCCTTTAGACTTTATTTCTTAGAATCATATTCCCTACTTAAATACTTTTTCTGAGAATTTTATAAATTTATGAAAATTCCAACGGAGTCGGTAGATAACTGATTCCGGGATTTTTAGTTTTAAAACTATAAAGTATTTCTTCAAACGGGTTTCACTATAAGTCTTCATATATTATTATGATTTTTGGTAAAATTTACGGGTCGTTCCGAAAATACTTGAATTTCGGACGATTTCGGTATTTTCCGAAACGTTTTCCGCATCCTCGACTAAAACCCAGGAAATTGTCTTTTCATTTTTTTAAGAGAAAATATCTTCATATATAATTCTCTTTTCTTTTTCCTTTTCCCTATTTTCCTTTCCTTCCTTCACAACCACAAGAATTCCAATTTTTTCCAAAATTCCATTTCTTCCAAAATTCCATCTCCACAACATTCTCACCAACCCCCTCATTTAATGCACCTCTCTCTCTCTCTCCCATGGCCGGCCAAGTGGCCAAGGAGAGGGACACCCATCCTCTCCCTATTTTGCAATAAACCCCTCTCAATTTCTTTAATTGCATCTCCTTTACAAAAATCAAATCCTATATAAACTTTCCTTTACAATTCTTCTCTTTTTCTCACTTCACAAGAAGAGTTTAGCCTTCACCATTTCCTTCTCCATCTCAAACCCTAACTCCAAACCACCTCAAGGCCTTCATCTCCTTCCTAAGCAACTACAACCCTTGGATTTGGATTGCATATCTCTTCATCGGAAGTATCGTCGAAGACCTAGTTGGTGATATTGTCGTCAACGATCTTTCGGAACTCGTATAAAGCTTCACATAACCATTCCTTGTGAGTATATCTACTACCAAGACTTGTAAACTCCTTTGTGTACTTGTGTTGACAAATCATGCACACTTGTGACATAAAATCATATTTTTAGACCCCCGAACAAAACCCTAGAAATCTGTTCTGTTTGCTGTTTTCCCACGATTAGTCGACTAGACCTAGGGACCAGTCGACTAACCCACCTTAGCTGAAACTTAACCTTTTCTGATTTCACAGTTTTAGTCGACTAGGCCATAATACCAGTCGACTAGACCCCCCTAGTCGACTACCATTTCTCCCTAGTCGACTCCTGTTTTCCTGAAATAAGACATCAACTCTCTGTATCACAGACTTAGTCGACTTAAGTACCATTAGTCGACTAGTAGTTCCCTGTTAGTCGACTACCCTTACAACCCTAGTCGACTAATTTCCCTGAAACAGAATTCCAACTCTCTGGAACCCAGTTTTAGTCGACTCATCTAGACTGTTAGTCGACTAAGACCCCTATTAGTCGACTAATCCTTCCACCTAGTCGACTAATTCTGAATGTCTGACTTAGTTGATTTCCTATTTGAATTTGGATTTTATCTTTGATACATGTGTAACATATTATTCCTGTTTATGCTTCATAACTGATATTACATGACATGTTACTTGATGGATCTCACCACTTGTTACTTCATGAATTGTTATTACATATTCTCGTTTCATGACTCGTTAAATAGTGAATATCACCTTTTATCATGCTATCTCTTAAACCAAGCATGATGCACTTGACTTTTGTATAAAATGGACAACTTACACATGGGTCGGGGGAAACATGCGGATATCGATATGTGTTCGTGTTTACAGTGGCATTAGGTATATTGTACAATTATATTTTCGGTCTGACCTGAGGCCTCCAGGGGACCGAGGGGAGTGCTTGCTCCCTCTTCCTGAATACTGTCATGACAAGGGCATACATAAGTCCCTCCTGATAGGCCTTGCGGCTGGTTGCGTCATCAAGCAACGGAAACACCCTGGACCGTGGTCCCGGGCATGCACGGGACCCACTGTAAACATAGTTCGTCGATACACCCGCTGTTTCCAATAACAACCTTGCTTTACTAGGATATGGATCTATGTGCTCTGGGACGCTGGGTCACATAGTTAGATATCACAGTAAGACAAGTAATAATAATAAGACGTTAACTGTAGATTCATTGTATTAGGATTTTATTTCTTCATGCTTTCATACTTGTTAATTGATATTCCTTATAACTGTTTCATCCTTCTTTATTCATGTCCCTTAGCCACTTGGCTATAGTTTGTTTATTGCTATATGTCTTGACTCTTTGGATTTACACATTCAGATTCTGAGGCTTGGAACGAAGTGGAGCCATCCACAGAGGACAAGCTTACCTTAGTGAGCAGGCGGATTAGTTCCAGTCCCCTCGTGCTAGACTTACCTTTTGACTCACGAGATCTTCTTTCTACTTGTGAGCTTTTGTATACATATTTGTATATATTTCTTTTGGACTTGGTTATGATGTAATACACATGTAATGTGTAATGCTTTATAATGTCCTGTGATAACTTTGTATGTGTACTTCTTGTGTGGCATATGTATGAATACCACGCTTTGTCGTGTACTCTGATCCTTGTTGTACTTTTATGCTTAGCGTATATACGTGGGGGCAATTTATGACCTACGTATATACGTCGCAGTGACGTCCCCGTATCCGTGGAATCGGGGCGTTACACTAATCAATGGACAAATAAAAAATTAAGATGTAACAATCACCACACAAGATTCACAAGATGAATGAAAGCAAGTAAAATAGCAATGATGATGATAAGCAAGTAATAAGTGCAAGAATGTAAACCAATCGCAAACACAAGGATATGTTATCGAGGTTCGAGCACCCAGCTCTACTCCCCGCCTTCCCCAGAAGGATTCTAGCTACTTCCACTATCACAAAGAAATCACAATTACACCAGAGTACCCAACTCCACAATCTCGATTACAAGCAATTTCTGAGTAGTCAAAAGACCACAAACTCTCTCTTTCAATGTCTCTTCCCTTACAAAAGGTCCTTAGAGAACAATGAGTAGGAATGAAGCTTTTGTTGTAAGTGAAGAAAGAAAATTAAATCAGAGAGTATTTCAAAAACCACTTCAGAAAATGAGAGAGAATTTCAGCACAAAAACCAAGAAACAAAGCTCTTTTGAATGCCTTAAACTTTTAAATTTTTCTTGCAAAAATTGTTGTAAACAAACTCTCCCCAACACCCCTATTTATAGGAGAGGGCTAGGGATTAAGGATAATACAAACTTAAGGTTAATTAAGTCATATTAGATTTGAAAATATCCCTAAATCAAATTTTAAACACAAGAAGACAAAATAAAACAGCTTATTAAAAACTGCCCGTTACTGTTCAACGGATAGTTCGGTCGACTGGCCGGTCGACCGTACGTTCAAAATTATGACCGTTGCAGGCCAGCGGTCGACCGCCCGATCGACCCAATCTATCCGTGAGCAGACTGAGTTACAGTCGGTCGATCGTGCGGTCGACCGCAAAAACGTGCACACTGATACATGTACACCCAGAACTACAGTCGACTGGGCCGGTCGACCAGCCAAACCTGTCATAGGTCGGTCGACTGTCCGGTCGACTGGCTCAGGTCAAAAACCAGGTTTTGGACAGAAAATTAAGAGGGATTTTGATTTTGACAAAAATACTTTTGAACAGGGATTAGCATAAAACATAAATATATATCTGTAGGCAAAATCTTGTATGCAAAATATTTTTGTATAAATTATAAGAATTTTATTTTGGATTAAGTATGTGCGCAAAAACGTGTGTGATAGAGCTTCAAACCTATCCATTATTCTTTAACAAACTATAAAACTAAAAACAAAATAATTAAAGACTTCTTGAGCAATCTTCAAGTCTTTGAGCCATGCTATCCTTGCTAGAGCCTTCTTCTTCTATGATCCTTCCTTGATGTGAAATATGCCTTCATAACTTTATGAACCTAGAAGTTGTTGCAATAGCAAGCAATGCCCTCCAAACATGGTACTTATCCTGAAACTTATCTTAAGCAAATTCATTAGTACCAAATAACTCTTATTTGGTTTGTCATCATCAAAACACAAAACAATTGGAGAGTGTAACCTCTTGGGCCAACAGTTTTCTCACTTGGTGCCTAAAGATGACTGGTTTGGGAGCCACCGACTTTAAGTTCGCTACATGGGTGGATTAGAAAGCCTAAGAAAACTAAGAAATATACATATGTACTAACACATCTAATAGTTAATTAGTTAGGTATGAGGGCCTCAAGAAGCCTTGATGCTTATACGAAAGAAAATTAGATGCGTTTAACAAATTAAAAAAAAATTTAAACAAATAAAGAGGCATGAAAGTCCAAGTTAAGAAATTCCTAGTAAAAATCATAAGGATGCATATGATTTTTGGTAACGAAAAAGACTATACACAAAATTCAATTTTGATCCTTACCTAAAAAGGAAAACAATTTATTTTATAAAGACTAAGTTTAAGAATGAATAAAAATGAGGATCCTAAAAACTTATAGATTACTTAGTCTTTTCAAAAGTATTTCAAATATTCTCCTTTTTATGGATTTTGTGGGTGTAATCCACTGAAAACCCTCACGAGACAACACTCGTCCTCTAGAGTAACCTAGGGGTTAACGGCTTGTTGCACATGCTAAGTGCAACCGTGATTCTACGAAAGTGAGTTAGGTTAGATTAATTTTTCTTTTCTTTTTCTCTTTGATTTTTACTCGAGGACGAGCAAAAAGATAAGTATGGGGGTGTGATTGGTAGTGAAAAGTGCATTTTTATCATCATATTTACCATCACATTTTCATATTTATTCATATAATTCTGCACATTTATTAATATTTTGTGATTTATTGTGTGCAGGCTTGAGTTCTTATTTTAATAATAAATAAAGCCTAAAAGAAACCCAAAAGCCATATTCAAGCCCAAATGCAAAAGTGCAAATATCAATTGTCAAAAGTGCAAATACACAAGGGCCAAAGTTGCAAATATTAAAGAAGAGGGAAGGATAGACTTCTATTCAACCCTAAAAACTTGCAGATGAGGATAAAACCAAAGAAGAAGAAATTAAGATCACAAATTCGTGGATAAAAGATTTGGGATTTAGGTAACTTGATTCCCAAGTTATATCCAAATCCAAAGATTAAGAGCCAGGATGCAGCTTACAGAAGGAAATGACCAGATGGACGGACCAGGAGAAGCCACGCGCCAAAGCGCGTGGCCAGCCGCCACCATAAGGGCAGCAGAAACGCGGCCCAAGCCGCGTTTCCGCGGCAATCCAGTCATATCCAGGGAACCGCCTTCATGGACGACTTCGACTGGGACTCTACCTCCTTCTGCTCCTATAAATACCCCCTGCAGTGCAACCGAGAAGAGCGTCCAGAGCCAGAGGGCCAAATCTAGGGTTTTAGGCTTTCTTCTTTCTTGTAGTTTAGGTTTTCTTTTCTTTTTTAATTTTTATGTAAGTGAGGGAGAGGGCTATGTTGAGAGTGACACCGATGTATGCTTTCTTCTCTTCCATTGTATCAAGTAATAAAGGTAACTTTTCTTTTTATGTCATTACTTTATTTTTCTTTTGTTTTCTTCTCTTTTTCTATTTTTATCTCTGTTGGTTTATGATGAGCATGCAAGTGATTTCCAAAGCACAAGTATAACGAATCTTGGTGGGTGCCAACGATACTTCATGGTGATGTTCTCCTCCTCAAGGTACGTATCACTTCATACTTGCCCAAGCTTGATGATATAATGCGAACAGGGGACTGAGATCGATCATATGGTTATGCGTTCAACGCCTCCAAAGCAAGGTAGAAAGTGTTAGGATTTCACGTTTTTCTTCAACCAAACTAAGGTTAGTGTTTATTTCTTTTTTTTTCTTTTCTTTCTTTTTGTAGATTAAATCATCATCTCCCAATTCTTTCTTTCTCATCTCATTATAAATACCGCCTCTAATCCTCCATCTTCATAATCTACCGCCTTCTTCCTAACTTAACTTTAACTATTCTTTTTGTTAACTTAAAGAAAATAATTTTTAGAGATAACTTATTGACAAAGCTTCCATCGCTAGTCCCTCCCTGAGGATCACGACCCGCCTAGCCTTTGCTACCGCGGATAGTATTGAGCACCTCGCACATCTTGTTCTAAATCTAACATTCTTTATTTTGTTGTGCAGGTAAATTTCGATCAAGATTCAAGAGGTTGCCCCCACAGATTCAAGAGGTGGCACCACCATGTGTGTGGTGTGGCACTTTGCTCCATGTGGCACTTTGTTCTGAGGGTTGATACACGGCGTAGCCCCACAGATTCAAGAGGTGGCCCCCACAGATTCAAGAGGTGGCCCCCACCATGTGTGTGGTGTGACACTTTGCTCCGTGTGGTACTTTGCTCTGTGTGGGGAATGGATTCTAGAGGTGGCCCCCGGATTCAAGAGTAGCCCGCACCATGTGTATAGTGTGGCACTTTGCTCCGTGTGGCACTTTGTTCCATTCAGGATCCGCCGGATGCTAGCACGATTGTGGGATACATCCTCGTCATCCCGACACCAGGCATGCTCTATCGGACGCCTATCTGACTGTGCTATTAACAAGAGTAACAGTACAGGGGACATGAGTATGGGGGATACAGGAGTTCAGGAGTACAGGGGTTCAGGTGTACAGAAGTTCAGGAGTACTAGAGGTCTGGTAACAGTATAATAATCATGCCAAGTCCCCGTAAAAGTGATAATCATGAATATGCCAAGTAATACGGGTGTCAGGTGTAATAGTCCCCAGTCAGGTGTCACAATATCATGTCATGTGTGCTAGTACCAGGTGATAGCATGTTAATTGTTAGGTATCAGGTGTCAGGTATAACATGTCAAGTACTGGTATCATATATCATGTGTCAAGTATAGCTGGCAAGTACCGGTATCAGGTATCATGTTTCAAATATAGCATGGCAAGTACCGGTGTCGGATATCATGTGTCAAATATAGCATGGCAAGTATTGGTGTCAGATATCAAGTATCAATATAGCATGACAAGTATCGGTGCAGATATCATGTGTCAAATATATCATGGCAAGTACGGGTGTCAGATATCATGTGTCAAATATAGCATGGCAAGTACCGGTGTCATACCATGTGTCAAATATAGCTGGCAAGTACAACGTATCAAGTATCAAGTATGACATGCCGGTGTCCGGTGAGAATATAGAGTACAACATCATGTATTAACTCATATAGCGAGGTATCATGTGCTAAAAAAACTACAGTAGCAATTATTATGCATGTAACGGTAGTAATCAAGCATGAAGCAATGAAAGAGAAGTACTCGCCTAAATCACCAGAAAATGGCGTAAAATTTCAGAACACCAGAAATACGTGCACACCACCAATCTATATATTAAAAAAAATATACATATATATACTATTTTTAGAGAGAGAAAGAGAAGAGGAAGAGAGATTTAGAGAGGGGAAGTTTAGAGAGAGAAGGGAGTTTAGAGAGAGAATGAGAATAGGAGAGAGAGGGGGTAGAGAGAGAAATAGTAGAGAAAGGAGAGAGAGTAGAGAGAGGGAGAGGGGAATGGCTAGAGAGAGGGATGAAAGAGAGAGGGGGACTGGAGAAAGAACGAGGATAAAGAGAGAGGGGGATGGGGGAGAGAGAGAGAGTAGGGGGCTGCCGCCCCTTGCCCATGTACAGCCCAGGCCCTTTGTAACACCCTGATCCCCGGTGTACGTATCACCGTATCAGTACCCGATACGATGTAGAAAATTGATTTGAGCTCCGTGATAGTCCGATTGAGCTGATTTCAGTTTCTAAAATCATTTTCTAATATTCTAGATTTTTCAAGATTTTCTGGAAATTTTCTGGATTAGTTTGGAAAATCTCCGGAGTCGGTGTCGACCGATACCGATAATCTGCTCTCCTATTTTTAATTAATAAACGGAGTACAAGTTTGAGAATCCGCTTTCACCAGATGTCTTAGAATCGTGTTATCTACGTTCGGGTATTTTTGGGGATTTTTCTGAATTTATCGAAAATCGGGCCAAACCGGTGTCGCCCGTATCGGCGAGACACTCCGGGATTTTTTAATTTGCAAACCGGATTGAGTTTCCACAAACCGTCTTCATATTACGTCTCAGGATAATATTCTCTTTTCTTTAATTTTTGGGTACCGTTCAGAGATGGTCAATTTTCGGGCCAATAAAATATAATAATATAATTGTGTTTTCTTTTCTTTTTCTCTCCTTTTCTTCTTCCTTCTTCACGAGTCTTCTTCCCCCCCACCGCCCTACTGTAGCCAACCGACCTTCCTCCTTTTTTTTAAATCCTTCTCTCTCTCTCTCTCTCCTCAACCACTCTCTCTCTCCCCAAACGCTCTCTCCCAAACTCTCTCCACACTCTCTCTCTCTGGATTTGAATCTGGTTCTGATTCTCTCAAGGGGTTCTCTCCTCTCTTTGAAGGCCGGTGATGCTTTAATCTCTCCATGTCTCTCTCTCTTCCCCGGCGGCCTGACCGGCGGCCGACGCGGTGGCCGGGCGCCGGCGACGTCGTAGCCGGCCGGGCGCGGGGGTCGGTTGTGGGGAGGGGGAAGCTACAGCTCTCCCCTCCATATTTCCCTCTCTCCTCTATTTGGGGATCGACCGGGCGGCGCCGGAGCACCGCCGGAGCGGCGCGGCGCCGGGGCGGTAGCCGGCCACCGCGCGGCTAGGCGGCGGTGGCCGCGCCACCCGCCGCAGCCGCGGGCAGCAGCAGTAGCTGCTGCTGCTGCCGCCGCAGGCAAGAGAGAGAGCCCAATGGGTTTTGGGTTTGGGTTTAACCCAAACCCGGCCCATTTGCATCAAACCCGACCCGTTTATACCCGGACCCGACCCGTTAAAAGGTAAACTTATATTTTAACCCCTGTAAAATTATTAATTACTTTTATGCCCCTGTAAAATACAAATAGCCCCCCGGATAATTTCTGTCATTGCGTAACTAACCTTTTCTCTCGGTTTTGGGTCTTCGAGCGATATCAGGAGCATCCGGACTCCGATTCGGGGATTCGATTGGATCCGTTGCGATCGTGGAGAAGAAAGCTACAGTTCTACGGCTAGTTTGTGAGTGTTTTTCTTTTATAAATTACATTTTATCATGTTTCGTGCAATTGATTGCTAGATCTAGATTCTGAATAAAAGACGGTAACTATCATTATTAACTGGTAATGATTGGACATGCATTGTACTATGAATAACCTAGAATATTGTTAGATATTTCCTAATTTAGAATGCAGATTTAGAATGCAGATAAGAAGGTAATTATAATATCAATAAATACTGACATGGATAACTTGTACACAGTCATTATACCTGCACAGCCACTGACACTCGGGCCACTAGTTGACCATAGACTTGGATACTCTTATTTCATGTATTGTCTCACGGTGGATAACTAGCATTACATGTATATTGATCCACGATATTCGCTGACACTACACTGTCACTAGATATAACTGCAGGACTGCAGGACACCGGTATTGCATGCAATGGTATCATCATTTCAGGGATACTGTCAGGTTATGGGACATTGTATGATAGGATACACTGATTACTGTTCTTCCACTTACTATCACAGACATATTACACGGTATATGCTCCACTGATGCACGGATATACCAACGCACGGACTACCGCATGTTCTATTAGTGTTACATCGTTACATGGATTCTCAGCATATCACTGTTACACATGCATGTAGGGTGTCTCTATTCTTGTCATATGGATCCCCGTTCATGCTATATGTATTATTGTTCCATGTTACTGTATTCATGTTATATGATTGATTCCCGTTATTGATATTGTTGGATACCCGTTCATGCTACATGTATTACTGTTCCATGTTACTGTATTCATGTTATATTATTGTATCCTGTTACTGATATGGATTTCCCGATACTGGACATGAGAACTGTTGATATGCGATATGTGGAATTCCACATCTATTGTTCTTGTTACATTGTTCTCGTTATATTGTTCCCGTTTCTCGTTATATTGGTCTATGCTATCGACAGAACTCTGGTCCAGTTATCATGTTACCCGTATCATGTACAGTAGTTGTTCTTGTTACATTGTATACTTGACATATCAGATCATAATAATAACTTGGGTACGGGGGAGACTTGACGGTTGATTAGATCTTATCGGGTGATGTACTGGATCCATATTGTTTTTCCCACTGCAGGGGACGGTAGTGCTTCCTACCAATTGCTCCATGAGCTCTTGTTACTTGATTCATGCTCCCCTCTTAGCGGAGGGCCCTGGTCTCAGCAGCCAGGGGATTGTTTAAGGCGTGATCCCGGGTATGCACGGGATACATCCACCCGATAAGAACTCCTCGACCATGGGTTTCCAATTAACATAATAAAACAGTATACACAATAGTAAAATCGGGAACACTTGTTATTGGTTATTCTCTCGTTTGGATAATGGTACCTGTAGGCCATGTCCGGATGGGTTCGACTGGAGTGCGGGCTCCAGTATGAACTGCCAGTGGTATGGGACACTGGAAGAGAGTGATTAAAATACCAGGTGGTACTGATTGCTACTATTGTATAAATAACATGAATTACCTGATACATGCTTACTACTTGTTACTGTTCTTGCATGATACATGCTTCCTATTGTATAGTTGTACTTCTTATGGTACCTGATCATTTATCCGGTATCATGTTACATGTCTATTTGTTACTTTACCCATACATGTTACACTTTCTGTAGTAGCATACTATTCATGCATATGTGCATATATTCTATTTTATATATACTTTGCATACATCACTACTGTCTATGCACCACACCATATACTGGTTAGGTAGCACATGCCATTCTGCATGTTCACTGCTATCACAGCACCTCTAGCATGTACACTCGTCACCACTAGATAACACTATATATTCTATAAACTGGATACGATTAGAGACATGACCTGATGATAACCGGTTAGGTAATAATGGTAGTAAAAGATGACCTGTTTACATGTTCCTATTACATACATGTTGATATATCCTACTACTTATTATATGGTATACTCCATCACGTATAAATATTAGTATCGTGCTTGTATTATTATGTATATATTACTGCCTCCTTCATTTTATCACTCACTAGGTCGCTTTCTGACGACCCTGGGTTTGCGTGCCCAGATTGGAGATCCGAGTTCTCGGAGTAGCAGAGAGTGCCTTGGCGTGACATAGGAGATTCCTCATCTGTCCTATTCATAGGTATCTTGGGCATTTATTTCTGTTATCTTATTTGTCCCTATTTTTTTTATCTGTTATGATCGCTGACCTATTTCTGCAGGTATTCTTGTACTTATTTCATGCTGGGACCCATGTCTATATGGAGGATATGTCTTGTACTGAGGCTTAACGTACGCGTGAGGTTGTTTTCACCTCGCGTATGTACGTCGCCATAACGTCCCCGTACCTGCGGGATCGGGGCGTTACACCCTTGGACTGGGCTGGCCCTGTTGCTCCCTGGCTTTGGCCAGGGAGGCGCAAAACGCTGTGGCCAGTCACCGTGGCCGGCGCAGGCAGGGGTGGCCGCCGGCCACCCAAAAGAGGGGAAAAGGAGAAGGAGAGAGAGAAGAAAGAGAGGGAGAGAGAGAGGGATCTAGTAGAGAGAGAAGGGAGAGGGAGACTTTCCAGTCCCTCTCCGCCCAGTGGTGGCCAGCGGCGGCCCTGGCCGCAGGCGTGGCCACCCAGTGAGAGGGAGAAAGGGGGGAGAGAGAAAGGAGAGAAGGGAGGGACTGCCGCCCCCTCCTCCGCCCACGCACCAGGGCCAGGAGGCCCCCTGGTCGCCACTCAGTCGCCGGTGACATGCCGGCGGCGCTCAGTCCCCCCGGGCGCCAGATCTAGGAGGAGGGGGTGGTCGTCAGGGGCCAGCAAAAGAAAAAGAAGAAGGAAAAAAGAAAATTGAATGATTGAAAGGGGGGAGATTTGTTTATTTAAAAGGGAAAAGTGATGGGATGGGAGATGGGACTGGCAAGTGATGTGATGGGAGAGTGGGCTGGCAGTTGGTTGACTTTGGGAAGGGAAAGAAAAAAGAAATGAAGAAAGAAAATGAGTGAGAAGAAAAAATTTTAATATTATTTAAATAGGATAAAAATTAACTGTTTCAGAATCGCTTCAAAAAATTCTCAAAATAGAAAATATTATTTTAAGATGGTGAAATTAGATTCGAGAAATTCAATCTGATTTTCAAATTAAAAATCCTGAAATCTTCCAGTGATACCGGTCGACACCAAAACCGGTGGATTTTCGATAAATTCTGAAAAATCTTAAAAAAATGCCTTTAGTTAGAAAATAAGATTTTAAGAAGTAATGAGAAAGATGTTTCTAAAAATTTAACTCCATTTGAAAACTAAAAATCTGGGAATCAGTCAGCGATGCCGACCGACACGGTTTTAAAGATTTTGCAAATAATTTTGAAAATTTTCAGAAAATTATGAAAATCTAAAATATTGAAAAATGATATTTGAAACTGAAATCGGTCAAATCGGACTAGTAGAAAGATAAAAATCAAGTAATACACTAGGATCGGGCCCCGGTTCAGACTAGGGCTGACTTCGAGTCCACGAATCCGATCCAATACAAAACAATCACACCAATAATCATAAAACAAAAAAATACAAAACTAAATCAAATGAAATATGATAGAAAAATCAGAATACAAATCTAAGTATGTATTCCAGGAACGGGGTGTTACAAAGAGTTTCAAGGCGAAGCTAGACAAACTTAGCCTCTCAGGCAAGGTTATCCCCTTGGGCTCAGGCGAGGCTAAGTGTTGAGCTAACTTAGCATCTTAGGCCTACTTAGGTCTCTTCAAAGGCAACCTTGGCTTATTGTCTGCTTCACTGGAGCAGTAAAGTCCAAGCACTGCTTTGTCCCCGGGGATAGGCAGAAACTGGTCGTCAGCTTGTCTGTGACTTGTCTTTTATAAATGTCGACAAGTTATACATCATTCAGACCGGTTGAAGAGCTGTCTGAGAGTTTGTCTTTTTAGAGTATCAACACCTGCGCCCCAGCATCCCTCCAATGTCAAAATGTAGAGCTTGAAGCTTGCATCTCGGTACCACTTCAGTGCTCAGACACAAGGCTTGAAGCCTGTGTCTCAGACGCAAAGCTCGAGGCACGAGTCTAATACCATGTCAATAAGGAAACACAGAGTTTGAAGCTCGCATTTTAACACCACCGCGGCGCCCAAACTCGGAGATCAAGACCCGCATCCAGCGTTACCTCAACGGCTAAACGCAGGGCTCAAGTCCGCGTTTCAACTGCAGAGGAGCCCTGCGTCTCAGTTATAACTACCCCCATTATTGGGTCAAGTACTGCCCACCAATGAGGGGAGTTAACACCCATTATGGAGGGTTTTTAGGAGACAATTTTATCCTTAGAAACCCCTATAAATAGCTCAATTTTCTATTGAAGAGGGGTCAGATTTTTCAGTTGAGGAAGATTAGCTTTACAAAGAGTTCAACTCTTCTATACCAACTTTCGGAGTTCAAGTTTTTGCTTAAATCTCTTTGAGATTTCATTGGATAGGAGCTGTGCTACTCCATTTGTGATCCAAGGAGAAGAGTTCCAGAAGAGCCTGATATTCACCGGTCAACGAAAAATAAGACTCACTTTCCACCGCTACGCAAAGAACCCAGCCCTAAATAAAGAGGAGATCTGAGCTTGAGTGTCTCCTCTCTCTTGTAGTTGAAAATTGAGTTGTAACTTTTCATTGATTCAAGAAAACTTTGCAATACATATATTTTTCAAATTTCTCACCCGTACAAGAGGGGCATGTAGTAATATATGAACATGGAATATTATATCATCGATAATGTCCCATTTGAGTGAGGCGATGATGAAAGCCCAGTACATAATATAATATAGCAACCAGCAATTGTAAACTGCTAGGATGGCAATATATGACTGAAATTTAAGGTTTGAGCATCTAGAATTAAAGTTTAGACTATGATAAGAGCCCCACGATGTCTGAGTCAGCAACCGAAAAAAATTAGTGCATTGGATGGCTGACAATGATAGTAGAAGGCGGTTCTGAGTCTAAAATCTAATTTTTTGTCATTCTCGTATTTATTCACAAAAATTTACTTTTTCAATAAAATAAGGATGAGGTAAGAGAGGTTGAAGAAAAGAAGGAGGAGAAACATGACCACAATATATTTTCTCAGTCTATCTATGTTCTTTGAAAGTTTTCTTTCTTTTGTACACAAATCCTCAATCAATTTCTTCATTTCATTAGCATTTTGGATGTTCTGCTCTTTGTATATAACTTCACTCTGTTGATTTTCTTTACTAAACCAGAAAAAGTAATTGCACCATCTATC
Source organism: Agave tequilana (assembly GCA_038442645.1). Lineage (NCBI taxonomy): Eukaryota > Viridiplantae > Streptophyta > Magnoliopsida > Asparagales > Asparagaceae > Agave > Agave tequilana. The sequence goes on along the minus strand of JAVJIF010010357.1, from coordinate 88,178 downwards.
AGGATATTTTGCACAGCCCCAAAAATTTTACCTTTGTTTTTATCAAACTTGCACCTTTTCAGTAGTGTTATAAGTCCGCAGTTGCAAGTTTTTGTGTTTGATGTGAAGCTCATACTTCAATCATTGCTCATAGATGCCATTGACACCAGTTGCTGAAATTTGCTCCTCAAATTTGTTGATATTTGCTCTCTACTGGACCTTTTCTCTTGACAAGAGAGGGAAAATGCTTTTCTGGCTTAAATTATGACGACACATTTTTTTGAACTTTGCTTTACAACACCTAAACAACCCTATATAAGGAGCTGTTTGGGGGTCGTTAGGGGCCTCTTGCCCGTTGACCTATCTTTTAACCATCGCTGGGTTTGAACTTTAATTATTTGCTTGGTTTTAAATTTTGTAGCCTAGTTGTTGGCTTTGTGGTGTCTGCTTGCTTGCCTCTCTCTTAGCTGCTTTATTGTTGCTCTGTTGGCTGGTTGTCTTCATGTTCTGTTGGTCGCTTGCTTGATGCTCTGTTAGCTGCTGGGCTCTTGGTTGGTTTTAGTTTGTTGGCTGTTCAATTTTCAGTGTTCAATTTTCAGTCCAGAGAAACTTTCTCCCTCTCTTTCCCTTTGTTTTGTTATATTGGTGATAACTATACCACTTTTGTAATGGGTGACCATATCATGAAGGGAGACTATTATATCTTTGATTGTAGGGCCCATATTGATTTTTCTTGTTATGTCAAACAAGTAATAATGAAAAGAAGTTGACCCCATCTCTTTTCACTCTATTTCCTATCCTAACAAACAAGAAAAAAGGCGTATGGGAGAAATGCTATTCTGGACTGAATTCTGACACTAGTCTTTTCTGAACTTTGCTTTCCAAGAGCCAGAGGCACAAAAATGAAAATAAAATTATTACAACTTGTTTATTTGCATATGACATGCTCTTTCTCTTCATTTACATCTTTACCTTATTTATATAAAATGAAAATCTAAATCTTTGAATAGAGTAATGGTACAGTAATTCATAAAGTGGTCTCTAGACCGCGAGCTTTAATTGCTTGAGAGAAGAGAAATAAGTAAAATGGAAAATTATCATATATTGTGCACATCATTTTTCGAATCAAGTGATGTTAACTCTACTGACCACTAGTCTTGGTATCATTGTTTCTTTGAATATTCAATATTCATATCCACTGGAAAACCAAATACTTGATAATTTATTATTATTGGAGAAGCGAAAAGAGAAGAAAACAAGAAGGCAGAAAACTAGCACATTTCTTTATTTCTAAAAGCAATAATATGTCCAAAAGGTGGTTTCAGGTGGAGCATGAAAAAATAAACTAAAATACAAGGTGATTTTAGATTTACCATAAACATATAGTCTCTCCGAATATCAAAACCACTCCAATAACTTTTTTGCTTCACATATTACAATCTTAAATGAGATAGATCAAAAGGAGAGTATCTATTGATAACCACCGCCAACTAGTCTAATTGATTGATTGATAGAAAATAATAATCTATGCATATCTCAAAGATTTAAATTTAAATTAGATTAAATTAAGCAAGTTTGGGGGTGTGGGATCAAATCCCTAAACAACAGACACGGATATTTGCACCCACAAAGTTGATTAACACACTCACCAAAATTGAGAAAAATTAATAGACTATTATAACTCTAAATAAAAAGACTAAAAAATCCTTAAAATTATTTAAAATTTATACCTGTATATGAATTAATACACCCACCCAATGATTAAGCTACCCATCATAACTTAATTCCTTTATTGATTAGAAACCCACCTATTGATAAAAAATCTTTAAAAAATATCTCTCATATAAACCCTAAGTTTCAAATACATTGCTTAATTCACAGTTATGGATAAGCAATTAATCAATTTGAAGCTTTCCAACAATTATCAGGCAAGTTTTTTATAGTTTAAATTCTTTTTTTTTTTTAATAAGGAAAATCGTGAATCTTTTGGGGGGAAAAAACAATTACGATGTTCATCGCGTTATGTTCGGCCTAAAAAGGCCGAACATCATAAAGATGTTCGGCCAACAAAGGCCGAACAAAGTATTTGTGTTCGCCCTACAAAGGCCGAACATAAATATTACATTCGCCCAACATAGGTTGAACATGATTAGTATGTTCGACCATCTTCGGCTAAACTTTATTATGATGTTCGGCCATCTTTGGTCGAATATAACATAGAAGTTTCGGTTTAACCTGACCAAATAGATAAAAACACAAAATAGTTTTTATTACATACACGTAATAGTTTTTTCTTGGTATACAGGATCAAAACTCTACTTATTGTAGCAACACAACTACTGAGTTGATAGTTGATTATAATATGGATTTCATCACATACGAAATATTTCAAACTCGTGAGGCATTAATCTAATGAGGAAGTTGGTAAATCACATGGATTTATGATCATTATTAAGAAGTCTGATGTTAGAAGAAATGAAAAGAAAGATAGAATATCTCTTAGTTGTGAGCGAAGTGAAAAAATATAAAGGTAAAGAAGCAAACTTTAATCAGGAAAACACATCCGAGTAACAACAATCAAAAAGTACTGGTGCAAAAAAAATATGATTGTCCGTTCTTACTAAAAGTAAGGAGTTGTCAAACGAAGAGGGATGAATGATTTTGGTTGTATGTGGTGTCCACAATCATTTGACCTCAGAACATTTGGATGGGATTTCTCATATCCTCTCATTATAATGTGGTATTTTTCAATAATTTTATCTCATCTGCTCGCAAGTAATCAAGAGATTCATGAACTTCTTGTAACTTTTTCATAATTTTCCCACCAATCCACCCTACCCACATGCAAGCACGTGGAAGAGCATTCGTGTAATCCATATTGTGTGGGGGTCTCATAATATAAAAGTGCTCGTATATCCATGTCTGTTTCAAAAATATCCAGTATTAGTCTTACAGTATTAGTCTTATAATCATAACAAGTTTTTTTAAAATAAGTATTAAATACGAATAATACTTTTAGCAGTGGCAAATAACTAGCAATTTGCTTAACTCTACCTCTGAAAGCAAACCCAAACTGTCTATATAAATATGTCAGTATAGTTGTGCCCCATGTATAAATGGAAACAGCACCCATGTCTTCAAACCGACTAACATACGAGATAGAAACTCGTGTTCCACTTTTATCATTAAATAAAATGCACCCAACTAGATAAAGCAAATATGCTCTAATCGTGCACTTAATTCGGACCTCCGTGTTAGCATCCATAACATTAGAAAAATGAGAACGGAGCCACTCTAATCTAACAGATGTACCCCGTATTATCCCCAACTCATCTTTTGCAACTCTCCGTGTCACCCCAAGTGTCCGCATCAGTAGTTCCGTTGCATCTTCTATGATAGGGGGGTCCGACCTACAACCGGTATGCCAATAAGTGTAGCAACATCATCTAATGTTATTGTCATCTCTCCAAATGGCATGTGAAATGTATGTATACCAATAAGTATAACAACATCATCTAATGTTATTGTCATCTCTCCAAATGGCATGTGAAATGTATTGGTTTCAGTCTACCATCTCTCTACAAAAGCTGAAACTAATATACGATTGATATTTCGATGTGAAATATCAACCAACCCTCGCAATCCAGAATAATCAACGTAATTATTGAAGCGGCGATTGGGTTCATTAACAGACCAATCATTCAATTTTAATGTGTGACAGAGAGGTTTCAGAGGATCTCTCTCCTGTAAGAAAATAAATGAGCAAAACGAGAATCATGAGAAATTCTCTAAATATTTCCTAAAAGAATTATTATTCAAAAAAATATCACCTTTTGATTCCAAATATCCGCTGCTATATGTGTTTTGAAGTTTCGTAGGATAGAAATGTCATAAACACCACAAGGAAATGGTCCAGTCAACTCTTCAGACATTTCTTCCTCGATATCAACATTTCTTCAACCTCTTCTATTTCTGAAATATTGGAGGGAGATGCATGCCTAGAGCGTCTACTCGAAATAGTAGGTCGAACTCTAGATGATCATGCACCACTCATGTCTGCTGTAGATAGTCATAGAGCATATTAGCCATAAACCCCCATAAATATAACACATCTGTTAGGCCTACAGTGATTGCACTTTTAAGAGTAATGTTCAGCCTAAGATGGCTGAACAAAGACCTGTTGTTCGGCTACTGCAAGCCGAACATTATATCCATGTTTGGCCTATGAAGGTCGAACAGAGTATGAAAGTTCGACCTCCTGCAGCCGAACAATAGAAATATGTTCCAGTAATGGCCGAACAGATTAACAGCTGTTCGATCCACGACCAAACAGATGTTAATACGGTCGACCTGCTAGGACCGAACAGATTCCGAACCCAACTTTAAAGTTCATCAAAAATTCACAAATTTTAATCAAAATTGTTAAAATATTTGCTATGTTTTCAATAGAATAGAACTTACATTCTCCTTGGTAACAATCAAACACAACGAATTTCAAAAAAATAAAAGAAGAATCAAGATTATAAGATTATTTTGAAATTTTAGAGAATAGTGAGTTACCTAAATTGTAGAATTAAGAATTTGCCTTTATTTTGAAGAAATCTGACCTCTGCCACGAAGAAATTGATACTGAAAATATCAAATTTTGGGAAAAAAAAAATTCAATGATAATTGAGACAGAGGAACGGCTGGAGAGAACGGCAGTGAGGAGAGCCTTGTTAGCAATAGGTTAGGAAGGAGGGTAGTTTAGGAATTTTCAAATTTTTTAGAATTTCATAAGGATATTTAAGACTTATTGAGGGAGAGGGTGTTAATCAAATTTGTGGGTATAAAAATTCAAAGGGTATGTTAATCAACTTTATGGGTGCAAATATTTGTGCCTCTAAACAACCTTTACCTCTAATTTTGTGCTGAGACAGATGAAATCGGTGGCGTGCGTCTTAAAATGAGCGAGATACTTCGTTACTAATCCCAGCCAGTCCCTTGTATTATTATTATTATTATTATTATTATTACTACTACTACTACTACTACTACTACTACTACTACTACGTTTTCCTCCTATACTGAAGGACAGACCCCGCATCCAGCCTACGTTCTCAACATCAGAATAAAATAACGAATGAATGAGATTTCCATTCCCAAACAATACTTTGGTGATGGAAATACAATGATAATCTACAAGTTGGCATTTCCGTATTTGATATTGTACACACTACACACTTCCTGTAGAAAGGAAGTGAAAGAAACTAGATTATCTCGACAAACACGCCCAACCAACAACCATACAAGGGACAGATTAAAGCAACACAGAGTTCACACATGTGAAAACCTGCCAAATTATCCAGTTTAAACCTCAAGTGAAGTAGTAGGAAAACAACAATTTTTACAGGCAGAAAGGACGACATATTTGTGGGTTAGTCAAAAGGTCAGTTACCAAATAACCAATCTAGCAAGCTCTTCACATCCTCCTTGGCAAAGGCATGGGTCAGGGTTCAAGCATTTGTTAGAAACTGACAGAAAATAAACAAAAAGAAAGAAGGCCCTCCAACAAAACCTTTGTAGCACCTAGGATTTATGGCATTGCCTGATAAATAATAATGCTCATGTGCTCCCCGATACACACCTAAATATGGAAACTCAACTCAACTTGTTATACATAGAAGATGGGGAGGCGGTGGGGATCCGGGACCGTATGTATGGAAATAATGAAAAAGATGAGAGAGGCACTGGCGGCTGATCCACCTAACCTCCAATATCTCCACTGCAACAGCATGCTGGGCAATTTGGGGCACTCTTTTCAACTTAGCATCTCAGGTATCTTTGAACCCATTAGCATTGACCTTCTTTGATGAGATGTGCCACATCAGAGTAGGATATGTCAAAGGCTGGCACATCTCCCTATGATTCTCCTTTTATTTCAACTTCTTTATGCTTAACTTCAAGTGAAGAGCATCTTTAGTTCCTCTATTCTTGCACTGCGAACTTCTTGGTCGGTCAGTGCTCCAGAGATCATCTTCTGCTTTCGTGCCTGCACAGCTTCCATTCTTTCCTCCACTGTTCCCTGCAGTGGTAAAACAATCAAAAAAGAATTAAGAATTGGGTTGCATCGTAGAACACATTTACAGAAAGTTCAAGAGGATGGTGCACCTCCTAGCAAATGAAACTAATAAACGACCTGCAGATATATAAGGCCGACTAGAAGGAAGCTGACTTCCCTTTGGGAGATTTATATAGCGGCTAAGAATCAACTTAACCAACTAGAAGGCATAGAAAGCGCATGGATAGTGGGGTAGTGAGGACAGAGGATCAAGTAAAATGATAATTAAGCTAGAATTAGAATAATCAAAAGAAGAAGAAGCTGGAATTGGTCAGAATACAGAAAAACAAGCAATCGATATCTCAAAAAGAATTCATCATAAACCCTGGATAGAAACAACTTTTGAGATTAAATTAACCTAACAAATCTCAGCCATCTTCAAACAGGAAAATCGATGTTCAACAAATATTGAACAAGGCTATTCAAAAACTGTTTGGCATGCAAAATACTAGCTACAGATGGGCACCGTTCCTATACCCTTTTTTCATTTTTGGTTGTTGTTGGACGTGGCGGGGTTGGGGGTTTGGGTAGGCATGGGATGTGTTTGGAGGCTGGCTTTGTTTCATGAAAATGCATGGAAGGTCACGAGAGAAACTATAGACACGAGAAGAATCTAAAACCTGGTAGTCCCATTGGCAAGTAATCTCATGCAACCAAGGAAGGACTTCCAAAATTCTCCAAACCAAAAACAATCCAGTTCAGAAGTAGATGAAATTTGCTATAGAGAATGCAACATCTCCGGGGCTTGATATATGCCAGAAAACCAAATGAAAAAACAAAAAAAAAAAAGAACCCCAAATAATACGTGCAGCCTGCATGCATATCTGATAGCACTACGGCTGCACGCATATCTGATAGCACTAGACCGTCCACATAAACAAGCAACATCCCTGACAAACTGTACTTTAAATTAAGGGGAAAAAGATGAGTAGGATTAAAGACTATTAAAAAAATAGAAATCTAGTTGTCGCTGAACAGTATTCAACTAATTCAATGAGTAATAAAAGAGAGGTCTAAAAAGTAAACAGTTTCAAGGAGACTTCAATTACAATAAAAGGAAAGGGTTCTGCATATGTCTACCTTTACAATGAACCTTTTGATCGAAACAGTTTTTGTCTGACCAATACGATGAATGCACATGACAGCTTGTTCCTCAACAGCTGGGTTCCACCAGGGATCCTACAATATAATTCACTTTCATAACGATAAACTACAAACAAATGAAATGTTTATGATGTTTCCTATAGAGAAAAATCCCCAAGGACTCGAATCTGAATGAATACAGGTAATGGAGCGGAATAGGTAATATTTTCTCCTAATGTCCACTAAAGACTCCTTAAGCTACTAGATTCAGCTAGCAGTCATGAAAAAGACTAAACCTTCGTATAGATCCTCAAAAGCTCACATGTAAAATAATTAAACATGTATCTTGGAGTGCAATAGGTTATATATATTCTTTGCCAAGGTTAAAAAACTGTCTAGGCTAGATTCAAATAATGATCATGAACAGGAATGAGCTAGGTAGCACGAACACTTCTATCACAAAATCATGTCTAGATGTAAATCCTCAATAGATAACATTTAAGATAATAAACATATATAATGAGTAGAGTAGGTTATTATCAGCAAATTTTTAAAGAACAGTCTAATCAAACGGATTGGAAGAACAATCGTGAACAGAAATGAGCTATGTGGAAACTTCTATCACGAAATTATGTCTGTCAGAAACGTATATAGTACATGACTTTTTGGATCACACACACACACACACACACACACACACACACACACACACTTCTCACATGCCCTCACTTTTGTAACATATATTCTGATAATTCTTTGAACATATTCTTGACACTTTCCTGAGTTAACTTGCACATATTGAAATATGCGTTCTTTCATTTGTTATGTTAAAAATTGTGTTTATGAAACTATATATAATAGTTTATTAACAGACATCTTTGATTTGCATTATACACATTGAAATATAACTTTTCTATTAATAATTATGCCAAAAGCTATATGTTTAGAGAAACTATTAGACTGTTAGCTTATGTTAACATCAACAACGTCAAGACATGTTTCGACATGAGATGCATTAAACTCCTCTATGGGGAGATGATTAAAATCATTGACCCATAGACTACAAAATTGTCACATACTGAAACCTTAACATGTATCATAAGAAAAATAACTTTTTGGGGTAATTGCTCGAAAACCCCCCCCCCCCCCCAAATGTTTTAAGTTTCTTCACTACCCCTTGACGTTTTTTTTCCATCACTTAACCATCCTCCGTCGTGACCTTAGTCCACTCCGTTAAGTTGTAATTATTTAACGACCAATTTACCTTTAAGAGAAAAATAAAAGATTTTGAATAACTTGGTGGGAGATTATTTCACCTCGAATTGGGGAAAGAGGAAGGAGACGTGATCTATCGGATTGATATGGGAGGTCCCAGATCACCAGATTTATCGCGAAGGAGTGCGGCGGTCAGTGACGTGATGCTCTAGACGCGACCTGGCAGCATCAGCGTGACAAGAATTTGAACCAAAGTTACTCCTTTCGTCTTTTTTAAAGAACTAGAAAAAAGTTTTGGTCTAAAATCATGATTCTCCTCTTGTTTACGAAAAAATGAGTTGAAAAATTTGTTTGTTTTTGGGGCAAATTCCAGTTTGTCTTCAATTTCTTCTTTTTGTCAAATAGTTGTTGGGTCCTACTTATACAAGAGAGGAAAGGATTTTTGGAGGGGAGGAGGAATTTTGGAGGAAGAATGTGATAATTGGAGGGAAAATAAAGGAGTTGGTTAGTTGACTCATAAATTATAGAGTGAAGATGGATTCTACTTTTGGAGGGAATATTAATTAGAGGATGAGAGAAGTTATTGAGTTACTGAAGACATCAAGAGAAGCTAAAGGGAGAAGCTAAAGAGAGAGATGGGTGAGTTGATACGAAGGCGAGAAGAGAGGTTGAAATCATGAGGAGACCACGGCTGTCAGGAGCGGCGAGGTGTTGGGGTTACTTGTGACAAGTGAAGAAAGAAGAAGGGTATAAATGTCTTCAAGGAAAAGGTAAAATTTCTAACAGAGTAGTCTGAGATCACAGTGGAGAGTGGTGTGAAGTGTGTGTGTGTGTGTGGGGGGGGGGTGGGGGGGGGGTGGGGTGGGGTGCGGCATCGGGGGGATAGTGGCAAATTTGTAAAACATTAGGGGTTTCGAGCAATTACCCCTAACATTTTAAGTCAAATTTTAATAAATAAATGTTTGATATTCATGATAAAGTATTTATTGAAAATATTTTTGATATCAGTCTCATGTTTGTCCCAGCTCTTAGGATTTTTGACATGTTAGCATGTCCACATTAATACTACAGACGAAATTTTTAATTATTGCATCTATGCCATATTCACGTTCAGAGGCAGACACACGTACCTAGTGTGGGTGAACACTGAAATTTTGCAAAACTTTTCAAAGCCTGCAAGGAATATGTATTTTGAAGTGGCATATAACTAAATTCTACAATGTGGATTGCAATTAATTAAGTTTATGTCTATTCTGAAGTCTATCTAGGATGCTAATTTGTGAATCTTTTTCAGAGAGTAGTGGAGATAGGAAGGGACACAAGGGAATGTGGATTTTGGTTCAGTTTGAAAAGATTGGGGATAATGGGATTGGAGAGAGAATTCTTTTTTGTGGGGAATACTTATTGAAAGTGGAATGTGACTAAATTCATTGCAATTAAGTAAACTTATGTGTGTTTGGAAGTCCATGTAGGATGCTAATTTCAGAATGGTGATCAAAGAGGAGCGGAGATAGAAAAGAAAATCGAGGAATACAGATGTTGGGTTCAGTTTAAAGGATTGGAGATGGGGCTGATGGGATTGGAGATGGGGCTGATGGGTGGGTGGGTGTGTCTGTGCGCGCGCGCGTGCGTGTGTGTGTGTGTGTGTGTGTGTGAGAGAGAGAGAGAGAGAGAGAGAGAGAGACCCATTTCATTTTAATCTTAGAAAGAAGAATGGTGGAAGAAGAGGTATAAGTATTTTACGGAATATTCATTAGGTTGATACATAAACATGAGATTGTTAGAGACTAATACTTAAGAAACCTTTTCTTTTATAACACTACAAATATCTATTTCTAATATGATCTAACATTTGAAAGTTCTAGCCCATTTTCTCATGCATGCAGCAAATGCACAAGCATAGATTTTTTTATTTTTTTTTAAACAAGTTTCTATGTTTACAAGAAAGACAATACACGTACTGAGGAGCGTGTTTTTTTGTTTAATGGTGTTTCTAGACTGCAACAATAACAAAGAGGACATCACATACCAACAAAAAGGCATTAGATGCTGCTGTAAGGTTAATTCCAACACCACCAGCCTTCAAGGACATGAGTAATACCTGTTTTCAGAAACATACATAAAAAGAATCAGTACTTAATAAATGACTGCAAAAATCAAGTTGTCGAATGGCACACCAGGATGTCACTGTCCTCTGTAAACTGACTGATTACTTTCTCTCTCTGTTGCTGATTTAATGTCCCATCCAAACGAACAAATGTGAAGTTTCTCCTGCATGAGGACATATTAAAGATTGTGATATTGTTATTATCTATACTGCCGTATAAGTAGAATATAATCTAGTCCATAACACACACCCCAACCCCAACGCCACCCACAGCCATCCCTTTTATACTGACCCTCTTTTACATATCAGTCCAGCCCACTCACTAATATATCTTATATCCGTGAGTGCAAAGTATGAAGGCTATCTAAAAAATAGTGTGAGAATATATTATTATATTCTACCTCTTATTTACCTCTCTTTTTCTCTCTACCCTCCCTCTCCATCCTCAGTAAATTCATCTGCAACTAAGCAACCCGCTCCCAATCAACCAAACCTCTCTCTTCATGATTTGATTTTATTAATTCATGTTGTTGTATTTAGCTTTGATTCCCTTGTCTTAGTTTCAAGAGCAATAGGTGGTGCAGCACTACACTCTCGAAATCGACAAGGATGTGCTTGACTTGCTTGATATGACTTCAAGGTAGGATGTTCAATTGCCTCACAATTTGTCGTGCTTTTACTCTTTTTCTTTTATATATGCTAAATGTGCAATTATAATTTTCATGATTGGATTCTATCAGGTGAGAATTGTTTTGAAGCTATTGGAGTGACGTGAGGGAGAAGCTGTGCAAAGTTGTGGAGGATCGAAATTTAATTCTTCCTTGGCTGCAGGGACTAGAGGGTCCAACCAAATCTATAAGTTGTTGAAAGTTTTAATGATGGAAAAAATGTGGGAAAAAAGAACCCATAATGATTTGTTGACTGTTACTAGTGGAATCAATTATTTGATGTATTATGATCTATTATCTTGACTATATGGGAGAACTTTTATCTTTTGCCGTTAAATATGTACTGATTGCTTTCTTCTACTTTGTATTGATGTAGAACTGGGAGCTGATCAAGTGGGTATGAAGATGGAATGTGCTAGATCCCATAGGTGTCATTTAATGGTTTATTTCCTTTTTCTTCTTTGGGAATTAGAAGGGTGAGGAGCTTGATGAACGTGTAAGCATCAAATAAGAAATGTTAGATATGTTAGAAAATATAGAGACCAACTGTTTTTAGGTCTCTTACCCCCCCCCCCCCCCCCAACACACACACACACACACACACACACACACACACACACACATTGTCTTTGATGTTAAGAGGTAGTTTATGTGCACCAAGGGACCATGGTTTGTCACTGAAATACATTTACAACATGTCAACATAAGAATAAACTAGCCTGAAATGGGAGCAATATTTGCTCATTTGATTTGTATTTGCTAGTACAGACAAGTAAAAAAGGGTTATATCAACATAGATATGATGTTTTGGGAGTTAGATCTTTTGAACAACTTTTCGATAAATGATTGGCCATCAACATCAAAGGTTGTATTATAGCTTGTCTGTCCTGTTACCTCAGAAATATTTCCGGATATGGAGTTTTACAGGTCTTTGTCCAAACTTTTAGTTGCACTTGCTTTTGTGTGTTACCTCTTAGCCACTCAAAAAGAACTAGCAAGAAATATATCCATGTATTTTCTACCAAACAGATGTTACCAAAAGTAGGGAGGAAAAAAATACCGGGTAAGAGGGATTTGCAGAAGATCCAAAAATCCAGTCCACTGGCTAAACAAAATACTTTTAGAGCCTGAAGTTCGAAGGTTTTCCAGTTCCTGTAAAAGTATGGAAATCTTTGATGATTCCACCCAGTTCTTCTCAACATCAATTTGGAAGCGACTACCCGTGGGAGCAGTTATTAGATCCTGCCTGTTGATGATACTCCTGTAAAATGTTGATCACAATATGTTGGAAATAATTCAACATGTGTGAACTCATATATGTGAATTTAATGTGTGTGGCTATCTTAAAGTATAGTCCAAATTAATTGTGATCTAATAAAGTTAATAATTGGACTAATAGGTATTAAAATTGTCATGGGATTTAATGTGTAGAGATAATTATGTAATTTCTAATTTGATGGAGGGCCAAACTGAAAAAAGGAATAACTGATAAATTAATTATTATTTAAGGGATCATGATCCCCAAAAGAACATATCTTCTCTTTGAGATCCCTTCAAGTAGAGAGAAACCCTAAAGGAATATGAATCTTTTGGAAGGTCTTCTCCATCCCAACAATTCAAGGAATTAAAATCATGGATCAAGGTACGCTTCTGCCTTTATTATTTTATTTTCTCATGTCTTTGAATCTTCATGAAGACTAGATCTATTTTCTAGGGTTTGATCTATGCTAAGGATAAAGTTATGATTTTTAATCTTGTTTACTTCTAAAGATGAATATTGTAGATCAAATCATTTTATTTAATTCAAGTTCTATCAATTGGTATCAGAGCCACTCCATTGAGGATTCCTAGATTTGGTAATTAAATTTCAAATTTTGGAATTTTTATTGATACTTTCATGAAATATAAATTAGCTCTTATGAATCATATTGCATAATTACTTAGACTTTGGTAAAATTTTCCTTTTCTTCAAATTTATGGATTAAAAATAAATCTTCAAATCTGAAATTCAGATTTAAAAAAAAATTGGGGTGCGGCCGCGCCCAGGTGGCGGGCGCGGCGTCCAGGCGCTACGCCCGAGCGTCACATAATTTTGGGTCTTTTTTGGGCCATTTTTGGACTTTTCTAAATTTTAAACAAATATTTGGTACATCCAATAAATTATTGAGATTCTCTAACATTTAATAGAACTAATTGAAACAAGATATCACCAAAGTGACCTAAGTGACCTCTCTTGTGTAGATTGGCTTCTTGAGAATGTTTAGATGTTTGTGTGTGTGTGAATTCATGCGAGTATTAATCGGCCCAAAGGAAGGATAATATTTGGCCGAATTGCATACGCACTTGTGATAATAAATGTGTGACAGTTATAAGGTTTCCATGTGAATAATAAGTTAATTCAAAAATAAATTTATTATTTGACAGGATTTATTGTCAACATTTGATTGTTGCACCAAGAATACCACTTACAAGTTAATATTACTATCCAAAGACTTGATATTAATGTTGTGCTAGATATCTTGAGATGTATCCCATAATTGTTTAAATTTTAAAAGTCATTTATTTGATTATGATGTGAACATGTATGCTTATTTAATTTATTCTTCGTACAGCTATTGTATCCGATGTTATATCTGCAAACACAAACAATATTCCCATGCTTAATGGGACAAATTTCAAGGAATGGAAAGAGAATGTCTTGATCATTCTTGACTGCATGGATCTAAATCTTGCACTAAGGATAGAGCAATCTGCTTCTCTTACGGCTGAAAGTTTTTCTGATGATAGGAAGAAGTTTGAGAAGTGAAAACGCTTTAATCACATAAGTCTAATGATCATAAAGTGCGGCATTCCGAAAGCCTTTTGAGGTACAGTATCTGATGAGATAACTTTGGCTAAACATTTCCTTGTCAAAATTGAGAAACGTTTTGCGAAGAACGATAAGGCAGAAACAAGCACGCTTTTAGCTAGCTTAATTTTTATAAAGTATGAGGACAGGGGAAACATAAGAAAGTACATCATGCAGACGTCTCATATTGCTTCAAGCTTAAGGCACTAAAGCTCGAGTTGTCTGAGGACTTACTCGTGCATGTGGTATTGATTTCGCTTCTTGCACACTTCATTCAATTAAGGTCAGTTATAATTGTCAGAAGAAGAAATGGAATCTGAGCTTATTTCATATTGTGTGCAAGAAGAGGAAAGACTTAAGCATGAGAAATCTGAAAGTACTCATCTGGTCAGTACCTCAAAAGATAAGGGTAAGAAAAGAAAGAAGGACGAAGTTGTTAAGGGTTCAGATCAAAAGAAACCTAAGAAAAATGAAGACTGTTTCTATTGTAAGAAACCTGGACACGTAAAGAAAGAATATACAAAATATCATACTTGGCATGCCAAGAAAGGTATGTTCTTTACTTTGATCTGTTCTGAGGTTAATTTAGCTTCAGTATCTAAAAACACTTGGTGGTTAGACTCCGGTACTACTTCTCACATAAGTATTTCTATGCATGGCTGCCTGAGCTACCGAAGGCCAAGTGATGGTGAAAGATATCTTTGTGGGCGATGGAAAGTCGGTAGAAGTTGAGGCAATAGGGCATTTTAGGTTGTTGTTAGGAAGTGGTCTATATTTGGACTTGAAAGACACTTTCATTGTACCGTCATTTAGACGGAATTTGGTTATTGTTTGTTCTTTTGAAAACAATCAGTTTATTCTTTCATTAAATTCAAATATTGTTGGTACTGATTCATTGAGTATTTATGACAACTTTATTTGCTTGAAACGATTGCATCATATAATGAAACCTTACATGTGGATTCACGTGGTACAAAACGTAAGCTAAATAAAGAAAATTCAGCAAGATTATGGCACAAGTGTTTGGGTCATATATCCAAATCTAGAATAGAACGACTTGTGACAGAAAGTATTTTGGATTCCCTTGATTTTTCAGACTTAAATGTCTATGTTGAGTGTATCAAGGAAAAACAGACCAAACATAAGAGATTAGGTGCCAACAGATCTTCAGGCGTCTTAGAATTGATACATACGGATATCTGTGGATCATTCCCTATGGCTTCTTGGAATGGTCAATGATACTTTATTTCATTCATAGACGATTACTCACACTATGGGTACCTATATCTCATTTATGAGAAATCAGAGTCTCTGGACATGCTCAAAATTTTCAGAGCTGAAGTTGAAACTCAACTCGGTAAGAAAATTAAGTGTGTCAGCTCTGACCCTGGTGGTGAGTACTACGGCAGATATGACGGTTTTGGTGAACAACGTCCAGGGCCATTTGTTGACTTCCTAGAGGAATGTGAAATTGTCACACAGTACACCATTTCAGGCTCACCTAACATTAATGGTGTGGCTGAAAGACGAAACAGGACTCTTAAGGATATAGTGAGGAGTATGATTAATCATTCTACCTTACCAGAATCACTCTGGGGAGAACCAATAAAGACAGCAGCTTATATCCTGAACAGAATACCAACTAAAGCAGCTTCCAAAACACCTTATGAGCTTTAGACAGGTTGAAGCCTAGCCTAAAGCACTTTCACATTTGAGGATGTCCATCTGAGGCTAAGCCTTATAGGCCAAATGAAAAAAAATTAGACTAATAAACAGTGAGCAGCTACTCCAGTGGTTACTCTGAGCGATCTAGGGGCTACAAGTTTTATGATCCCACTATTAAGTCAATTTTTGAAACAGAAAATGTAACATTTTTGAGGATGTTGAATTTGGGGGGAGAAATAAGGTTAGAGACATTGTCTTTGAGGAGTAATCGGTTTCGATTCCTACTACTGCTTTTGACAATGTACAGGCTTCTATACCTGTCATTGTTCGAGAAGCAGATATGGAATCTCAACAAGACAATGTTGAACAACTCCCCACTCAAGCTGAGGTAATTATTCCTGAAGAACAAACTCAACAACCTCAACAGATGCCACTAAGGAGATCCACAAGAGAGAGGAGAAATGTTATTCCAGATGACTATATAGTATTCCTCTAAGAACATGAAGACACTGATGGATTGGTGAAAGGTGATCCAATCAACTTCCATCAAGCCATGCAGGATTCTAACTCTCAAAATGTATAGATGCCATGAATGAAGAGTATAAGTTTATGCAAGACAATCAAGTTTGGGATCTTATCTCATTACCTGAAGGTAAGAATCCATTGATTGCAAATGGATATTTAAAACCAAAAGGGATTCAGAATGTAACGTGGAGAGATATAAGGCTCGTCTTGTAACTAAAGGCTTTACTCAAAGGGGAAGGCATTGACTTTACAGAGACTTACTCTCTGGTTTCATCGAAAGACTCTTTTAGGATAATTATGGCTCTTGTTGCACATTTTAACCTTGAGTTACATCAGATGGATGTTAAGACAGCCTTTCTCAATAGTGACATTGATGAAACATATATATGGTGCAGCCAGAAAACTGTGTCTGAAGAACCAAAGAATATGGTTTGCAAATTAAAGAAATCCATCTATAGACTCAAGCAAGCTTCTCGTCAATGGTACTACATGTTTCATCAAGTAGTTGTCTCATTTGGTTTTGAGACAAATGTTGTTGAAGATTGTGTGTATCACAAGTTCAATGGGAGTAAGCATATATTTCTGCTTTTGTATGTTGCTGGCATACTCCTTGCTACCAATGATAAGGAAATTTTACACGAAACCAAGAGATTTCTATCGAAGAAATTTGAGATGAAAGATCTTGGTGAGGCGTCTTTTGTCTTAAGAATCTTGATATACCGAGATCGCTCTCGGGGTATTCTTAGATTGTCACAAAAGGCTTTATATACAAAATGTGCTTGAAAGATATGGTATGCAAGATTGTAAATCGGGAGACACCCCAGTCGCAAAAGGTGATAAATTCAGTCTAAGTCAGTGCCCTAAGAATGACCTTGAAGTTAAAGAAATGCAGAAGATTCCCTATGCTTCAGCTGTAGGAAGTATAATGTATGTCAGGTTTGCACACGTTCAGACATAGCATTCGTTGTTAGAATGCTAGACAGATACTTAAGTAACCCTAGGATGGATCACTGGAGATCAGCCAAAAAGGTCTTCAGATATTTACAAAGAACTAAGGATTACATGCTCACACACATGAGGTCAAATCAGATTGAGATTATTGAGTATTCGGATTCTGACTTTGTTGGATGCCAAGACAGCAGGAGATTCACATCGGGTTACATTTATCTGTTATCTGGAGGAGCTATTTCTTGTAAGAGTGCTAAGCAAACACTCATAACTTCCTTCACCATGGCAGCAGAATTTGTAGCATGTTATGAGCATGGTTCACAGTTGCGGTCTCGGCCGCCGACTCATCGGGCACTGAGACGATCGATCTCGGCGACTCGAATCGGTATCGGGCGATACGCGCAAAATGCTACATAGAAAGCTCAAAAAATTCTGAAAAAATCACGACAAATCTTTAAAAAAATGTAGATATCCACATTATATATTACATGTCCAAAATATATCACCTAACACACTAAACATAAAGCGAAAGTATAAATACACGCATCGTCGGTAGAAGCATATCAAAATACATGCACAATATAGTAAATTGCACAAACTACATTTATAAATACATGATAATGTAGTTATTTTCACATTGAATTGCGATGAGGTACAAAATGATCATAATAATACCGAGTCGACCGAGTCAACTCCGATTCTCGGCCGAGTCGGTCTCCTCTGAGTTGAGTCGACCGACTCGTGACCCGGACTCGTCTCGGAGCGGGCCGAGACGGATACGACTCGGTCGACTCGTCTCCGACTCGGTCGAGTGTTTGAACCGTGGTTATGAGGCATCCAACCATGGATTATGGCTGCAAAATTTTGTCACTGGGCTACGCATTCTAAGTGGTGTTGAAAGACCACTAAAGTTATACTATGACAATAAATCAGCAATTTATATTCCAATAACAACAGGAGCTCGTCCAGATCAAGATACATTGACATAAAGTTCCTGGTTGTGAAGGAAAGGGTACAGGTGGACAGATTTTTATAAAGCACATTGGGACAAACTCCATGATTGCAGATCCGCTTACTAAAAGATTAACATCAAAGGTCTTTCATGAGCACACTGTTTTTATGGGTGTTATATCATTTAAGAATATCATGATTTAGTGGAAGTTTGTATATATGTTTCATTGCTCTATTTTGTATTTTAAACACATTTTGTGCATTGACATTTTTTGTAGAAATAAAATATTTAGTTTATACACTCTATTTTATTATGTTAAAGTTTGATCTCAATAAAGTTTAAAGGAGGATCAGTTGGAAATAGGCATGTTCAAATCACATACATGTAATTTTCATGCTACACATCCATGATTGATCTATGTCCTTTAGTTATATTGGTATATGTGACTATTGGTGGGTTTAGTTACGCTAAATGTAACGAAAATTCCTTTAATCCTATATCAGTATAGTCAATGGACGAGATTGTTAAGAATACCTAATATATGATAGCAAAATTTTGAGCTCATAAAGTATACACATTTATAAGGTAACATATGTGACCCAAGTGGGAGATTATTGGAAATAATTCAACATGTGTGGGCTCACATATGTGAATTTAATGTGTGAGGTTATCATAAAGTATAGTCCAAATTAATTGTGATCTAATAAAATTAATAATTGGACTAATAGGTATTAAAATTGTCATGGGATTTAATGTGTAGAGATAATTATGTAATTTGAATAACTGATAGAATCAATTATTATTTAAGGGATCATGGTCTCAAAAATAACGTATCATCTTTTTTTCTTTGAGATCCCTTCAAGCAGAGAGAAACCCTAGAGGAATACAGATCTTTTGGAAGGTCTTCTCCATCCCAACAATTCAAGAAATTAAAATCATAGATCAAGGTACGCTTCCGCCTTTATTATTTTATCTTCTCATGTTTTTGAATCTTCATGAAGACTAGATCTATTTTCTAGGGTTTGATCTATGCTAAGGATAAAGTTATGATTTAAGGATGAATATTGTGATCAAATCTTTTGTTTAATTCAAGTTCCATCACAAGAAAGATTTCTTCACATATTGAGATAACAGATAAGTAGAGATAGGAGGATACCTACAAACAGGACAAGGGCCAGTTGTAGCACTCCGCCAACTAGCTAAGAGGCACTCTCGACATAGGCGGTGAGCACATGGTGTCAATACTGCATCTTCAAATGCTTCCAGACAAATTGGACACTCACTTTCTTCACCATTACGCAATTCTTCCACAACCTCTTTAATATATGCCTCTGATGGGACCACATTGGAATCTTTAGCAACAATATCCTTACCGCCTCTCAAGAAACGCTTTGCAAGCTTGTTGAGATCCGAGAACTCTTGTGTGTCACCACGACTGGGAACATCATAGTTCATCACCAGCATCTTAGACATACAGTTGTATAAATAGTACAAAGAATATACATAGAAAAATGTTTTAAAAGAAGCCCACGAGTCCGATCTACCATAAATATTTGAAAAAGAAAAAAAGGAAGTTATATAAATCAGATAGACTAGAAACCTTGTCCAAAAATAAGCACCAGTAATGGCCTTGCAGCATAAATAAACCCACGGGTTAAAAGAAACTAAGTTTGAAGGGTGAAATGAGAAAATATGAAGTAGGTAGACAAGCAAGTAAATATCTAAATAATGGTTCAAAATAATATGAAAATCTTGTCCCCAGAAAATAACTATTACAATATTAAGAAGAGCAACCAGAAAATGACAATCTCAGTTCATTATTGTTAAATCATTTAACTATGATCTTAAAGCTCTCCAAAACTTGATGACCGCAACATTCCTTCAAATCAAACATGCAAGGGTTAGAGAACCTTCAGAAGAGCCAGAAGAAAACCTCATGACAAGAAATGGATGATCACAACACTGACGAAGTCGTAAAAGCAACTCCAAAATTGAAGCATAATTGTGAAGAACCCGTCCTTGTTCAACAAACTGGTTGAACTTGACCTGAAGAAGCCTATAAATGATAATTAATTTTTCTGACAATAAAACTGCGGCAGCTGGCAGGTAAAGTAAAGCATACGTGTACCTTAGATCTTTTAAACAAAGCCTCATAGAAGTCCTTCTCTGCTGCTGTCATCTCACAATAAATTATATCAATATTTGCTGGTGGAAGAACAAGGATTGGCCTGTAACACAATAGATTAGATTTTGTAGAGAAATACACAACAAAATGGAAACCATAACTCCATGAACCCAGCAGTACCTGCCATCTCTATCTGTGCTCGATTTTGTCCTTCTTAGCATTATTTGCTTTAATATTGACTGCACCAACTTTAAACCACGTTCATCGCCTTCCTCGTAAGGCTTCTGAATGAGTTTATGCCACCTTCAATATGTGAACCAAAATTCACAAATATAACCTAGTAAGACATGATTTAAAATACCAAAAAGAAGACAACATATATAATCTAAACTTCACCAATCCATCCCGTAAGGAAACTACCTACTGCTCGACCACAATGACCAGCAAGCAATGGCCTATTTATATGGAATCTGGAAACTTATAAATGTAGGTACATCAAAATTTGAGGATCTTAATATTGTTGTCAAAATTTAGAGGAAGAGGAAGAAGAAGGGGGAAAAGTGCTCTTCCTTCAGGGTGTGTTTGGTATCTAGGAATCCACTTGATACTCCAAGATTCCTGCGTGGACTTCCGTGTTTGGCACAAACTCATCTCAGCATTCGCGTGGATCTCAGATTCCTGTCAGCATCACATCCCCTCGTTTCGTAGGAATGTGATTATTTCTGTGTTAGTTGGAAATGCCTACATCCTCACTTCGTGGGAATCTATAAGAAATGTTTGTTTCCAAAAATATACTATTCTTTCTTCTCATCCTTTCTTTCCTCGTATTTTGTAGTCACCGTCCCTGCAGCCACCAAGCAGCATGGTTCCACCCATGACAGTTGCCACCAACATCCCCGCCGCCACTGTTACTGCCACTGCTGTCTCTGTCATCATTGAGGCCCCACCATGAATGTCACTTAACTAGCACGCCACTAGTTGTGATCGTTGTCGTCATTGCCATCGCCGTTGTCACCACCATTTAACCATTCTCACCATCATCGCCTCCAAATGCCCGCAACCACCACATAACCACCTACAATCACTGTCACTGCTTCTACCACCACTATAGCCGCCGCCGTTGCCCTCAATCGCCACTGCCATCATTGTTGTCATCGCCACTGCCTTCCACCGTTGTTATCACTAGCACCGCCAATCCCACCGCCACCCTTGTTTGTATCCATGATGACCGTAACCACCAATGTCATTGACAACCGATGTCCCTGCCACCTGCCCACAGTCTATTACTGCCACCACTACTATCGTCGCTGCCAGTCTTCGTGCCACAGGGTTAGTTTGGACAAAATATGGTAAAAATGTCATATTATTGGGAACCTTTTAACTTATCAAACACGCCAAAATATTCAGATTATACCAAACATGATAAGAATTAAGATGGGAATGGTGCATTTCACATATCAAACGCAACCTCAGATGAATGAAAGACCTGACATCAAGCTTTCCATATTCTTAAACAAACGCATCATGACCTAATGAGATTTGGACATCTTGCAACAAAACAACTATGTGACAAAGGTAACTAGAACAGAGACATGTGGTTCCCCTTTGCAATAGAGAATATATTACAAACAGGGATATTTATGGAAAATTATCACTTTGGCCTGCAAACTAAAGAACTTCCTAGACATTCCTATGTTGCACAAAAACAAAACCAAACACATTAGTTATGAATCTATCTAAGAGGATGTTAGCATATTTAAATTTGTATCTTCTGCATTATCCCCTAGTATCCTGAGGGACAGCCATCCACTCATGTTAGATCTAAAATGGACATCTCCAAAATAACAGAAATCTCCATAAATCTCCATACACAGGGCTAAAATGGATGTCTCCAAGGCCACATATTTTTTTTGTGCACTACCAAGCTTATCAAGAATAAGGTGTTAATATCTACTCAAATGTCAAAATAGTGATTATTAAACAAGCAATCATGTAAGATTGCTGGAGAGATACTTCATATGTCATATTTATGCTCTGAGATTGCTGGAGAGATACTTCCTATGTCATATTTATGCTCGCTTACCTTCAAGATTTGATATCTCAGAAATAGATTACAAAATGTTTCAAAAGAAAAAGGTCCAGTAAATTTTAAATATCCATGCAAGATAACCAAGCTCATGAACATGGCAACGAGACAAGGACTTGTTAATAAAGAAAAAAGGTTGCAGTTCAACCTAAAAAAGCAGTAGCAAAATCCAAAAATCATTAGTTGTGCCGTCTTACTTCAAACATCTAAAAGATGGGGTTTGAAGTCTTTATCTAACAATCCTCTATTAATTACTATTTAATGCTCAAGTTAGGACTGATCACAAGGAAGACCTTTGCTACTTTGTGGTTGAAGTACCTTCTTCGATACTGCTGACCCCATCTTTCTATCATTCGAGCTAGCCGGTTGGTCAAGCATAGGAGAAGCAAGTCCGGCGAACATTGTCCTCAAAATCCTTCTTTATTTTCCTTTGAAACCTGAAGCCTCTTTATCACAATGTATTCGAGTGCACAGAGCGTGGCACTTTGGTGGGATAATTGTAATTGTACAATATTACTTCAAGGATCCAAAAAAAATGGAATTTGAAGTTTTATCTAACAATAAGCTTTCAATTCCAAGTTGCTGTCCAATACTAATTATTATGTTTATGCATGGCCAGGTTATAACTGAGTGGGAATGAAGAGCTCTGGTGGGATAGTTCTGTGTGCATGTGCACGCATGCATTGTGTAGACAGTTGAATGGGTAAACAGATAAGGATGGGTGTTTTAAACTTTTTTTTACAATAAAAGAAAGAAAACGTCAGAATAGTTCAACCTATTTTGGATAACTGCATTATGTTGCCCTGTTCACTGCTTTATTTGGTGTTGCCTCACTCTTGCTGGAGCTTGTCCGAAGCCTGATTTAACCACTAAACTGGCAAAAGAAGTGCAACAGAGACGATAAAGATTAGCAAAAAGAATTTTCAACATTAAAGTGGATGGACAACATTGGTTTCAAGTTTCAACTAGCTTTTAACGCTGTTTTCAAAGTTTCCAAATCAAGGCAAAATAGTTCAACCAATTTTGCGTTAATTTCAAATTTTGCATAAAGTCCATAGAACTAGAACCCTTCAACATGCTTCGCTACAAACTGATTTTGCAATGATGTGCCACTGGCCTAGTTAGTGGACACTGCATTTATCAAGGTCAATATTCCACACCATGGCCTGATGGTCCTTGCAGTGGATGGCCCTCCTCTTGTTTGAAGACTGTTGCTTCCACTACTGTATATTTAATTTTCTGCAATTTCTCCTCAGCTCACTGTGAACATGCGTCGCAACAATTTTCTAGATAATATCTGCAGTCTTGCATGGGACCCTTTGTTCATAATTTTGACCATCATTGAACATCATCTTGAGCGATTCTACAAACCATTGACATACCACTGGTCCAGTCACCCCCATGTGTTGTTATTCCATATCTCACAACACTTCTTTCCCCCAAATATAAAGGTCACATAAGATGTATCTTGTTGCCTTTGCATAGCTAAGTCCTTAAATGCTTCCGTAAAAGGAACATATGGACTCAAGAGATTTGGTGTTTCTGAATAGATAGGTGCCAATAAAAATATAATTGAATTTGACTTTGGGACTTCCATGCAGATTTCAAATGTAGATTCTAGAGTGCAAATGAAATGGACAGAAGAGAAGTAGTATTGATAGGCATGACCAAAAGAAACAGAAAATCAAGGTCACTAATTCTGATTGGAGAACCACGAGATAAGGCAGGCACAGAAATGTAGGGAAACTACCTTGTGGCTTTTGCTCTTAAAAGAAGCAGAACGTTTGCCTTTTTCTCAACCATGGGTATAGGGCTTCTCTTTGCTAATAAGATAAAGAAAAAGGAAGCCATGCGCCAATCTCCCAGGTGACTTTAATATATGTACATCTGTGAAAGAGTTTATTTCAAAAAACACCGAATGCATCTAGACTTTTCTTTTTGCAAATAATACATTCTATAAATTCCTACAGTGTCATGTATGCATCATTGCTGACTGTACATATCGATTTTATGCTGAGGATGAGTCAGCGCTTTCTATCTATGAGATTCAAGTTAATTCATGAGGGGATTAATCCTCCAGTGCCAAAATTTCTAGTAAAGTCTCACATTTAGATAGGCACTCCATCAAAAACAACCCAAGCTTTAGAAGGAAAAGAATACAAGTTCAGTTAGCAAAAGAAACCAAATATAATCAGAAAGAGGCTGCAAAATAAATCATGAATTACACCAAAAACCAACAAGTGAGAAAATAGGTTAGCATGTGAATGCTTATAAATATTTGGAAGTAAAATCAGAAACGGAAAAGCTAAATGATTTTAAGGCCCTGTAGTCAAGCTTAAAAAGCATCATAGAAGAAGTTATAGTAAAACTTACAGTCCCCAATTCCCCCAAGGTTCTATTCTCAAAAATCGAAGAAGACTGTATATATCTTCAAGGTTATTCTGTCAAATAAATTAATAGTGGGTCAGGAAGTATGCGAGTAAAATAAATGGAAAGTTGCAAAGAAAAATGGCAACAGCTAATTCATGATTTAAGAACATAAATATATTCTAGTTCCACAAGATCATGACAGCTCAATAATAAAAGAATGGCAGCATAGCAGATATTAAGAAGGGTCATATGACCATTCCAACTTTACATAATATTACCACAAAGAAAGAGAGAATACTGCAATTAGGTTAAAAAAAGTCAAATGCTCACAGCAGCATTCAAACTGTAACAGAAACCAGGATACAAGTGCATGTAGATGGAGGAGTAAACTACAGTAATAATAAAAGAATGGCAGCATAACAGATATTAAGAAGGGTCATATGACCATTCCATCTTTACATAATATTACCACAAAGAAAGAGAGAATATCGCAATTAGGTAAGAAAAAGTCAAATGCTCACAGCAGCATTCAAACTGTAACAGAAACCAGTATGCACATGCATGTAGATGGAGGAGTAAACTACAGTTAAAGTAACGGGTAACTGCAATAAAAAGGGCAGCCCACAGAACGAGACACCCGCCATTCTGGGGTGGGCGGAGGGTCAGGTATCCATGGCCATACCCCCACACTGTGGAGAGGCTGCCTCCACATTCGCATTTATGGCCTCCAGGTCATTATGGAGCAAATTAACCAGTGTAAGAGATCGCCCTCACTGAGTAACTTCAATATAAATGGTTCTTCATAGTGTCAGCCTACTTGAACTGATAAACTCCCTTCAGAATAACCTAGGAATGAGCATCCATTCATGCCAGTTAACATGTCCCATCACAGTCCCATGTACCATTCCCAAACCAATCAAGGACTTTGCCAGAAAAGAGCTGTGGAAGGTGAAATGCCAGTCAAACTAGGAATGGCTGTCTGCTCTTTCCTCTCACATAAACTGTTTGTGATGATTGGATGCAAAGATGAAATGCCAGTCAAACTATTTGTGACTATTGACTGCAAAGAATGCTTTTTCTGATGAAATCGCCCCTTTCTTGCAATTATTCCCTAATAGTTTCAAACAACAAATAATCAGTAAAAGATTCAGAAAATTAAACTAAAAAACCAAAATTAACTAATCTAAAAGAAAGCTAAGACATAAGATCTAAACCTAAAAAGCTGAACACTACCCCTATTTTTAGCTCAAACCTTATCCCTGACCACATCATATCTCTATCTCTGGCCCTAACCCGAACACAAAGCCCAACCTTGACCCTGGACCTATCCTTGACTCACACTTCATTCCAAAATCTAACCATAGTGCTAGCGTTAACCCTATATTTATCTCTAACACCATCCCTGTTTATATCCCTAACCCTTAACTTAAACACTACGCTGACTTGCTTGAACCTAAGTATACCCTTGCCATCATCTTTACGGTTAGGTATATAGGCTAGGTAAAGTGAGTTAGATCAGGATAGGTAATAGGTTTAAAATTTGGGAGAGGATTATAGCTACGATTAAGGATGGGGATGGGGAATAGGCTTAGGCAAAGCAATGGGGACAGGGAACAAGTCAGCATTAAGGATGAGAATAGAGGATAGAAGAAAGGAATAAGTGGATAGGGCTTATAGGGCTAGGAATTGGTTTGGGTTCGGGTTCAACTAAGAACAGGGTTGGAGAAGGATAAATATATTTATAGGATAAAAATAACACTAACAATTAACTAATTTATTTAAGTTAATTAATTAAAAACTATCATTAGAGTTTGGGTTTTGGATAGGATGGAGAGAAGCTTATCTTCACAAACATATACTAGAACAGTAACATTTAAAGAGAAAAATAAAATTACTATTATTTTAGTAAGCCCCCTCCTAGTTTAACACCAGGTGGTTAATTGCATAGGCAAAATGACCTCTGTGACCCTAGTTTTAACACCATTGGCCATAGTGATGCCTTTGCATGACTGGCATGTGAAAACCAAAAGTAGAAGTGATATGTGTTTCTTTTCCCTGAAAATGTTAGGTGAGATATAGATTCTTTACCCATTCACTAAAAAACCAATTATATCAGTGAGCACCTAAGGTATTATTTATACCAAATATTGTTGCGTGAATAACCAAAAACGAGACGTAATAACAAATATATAATGACAAACATAAGGCAAATGTGTCAATTTAAATATCTTAAAAATAGATAGAATAGGAGAATAGGAGAATGATCAAGATGTTTTCCATAGAATTGAATGGAACACAATAAAGGAACAGCTTCAATGCTCTGCTGCAGATTTTCCTGGTACCAATCACATCCAATGGTTTGTTTGGTTTTTTTAGGTGAGTTAGTGGAAACCCTCCTCCACGTTCCATTATTGCATCCAATGGTTATCGAGTCAAACTTTCCTCTCCTTCCTGTTTTAAATGTGAGAATATTCCATGTGTACCAATTGACATTTCATTAAAAACAATGAAATGTTGGCCTAGTGTGTAACCCTAATGATGCAGACATCAAGTGCTGAAGCAGACGAAAGAATTCCAGAACAAACTGACCAAGCAGTTAAAGACTTTATGCATTTTAATTTTTATGTAATTTTTCTTTTAGTTGTGTTTGGAGTTGAATATTGTATTTTCTTTTTATTTAGTACCACATCGGTTGTGGTTTAAAACTTCAGAGTTGTAAAGACAAATTATTACTCTTTGATTTTTGAAAGGATAATGAAGAAGTTTGAATTAAATTATTTGTGTGAGATTTGTGTTATCTCAAAATCAGATTAGGATTAACTTCCTATTTTAAACCTAAACTTATTTCTTCTCTATTTCCTTTCTTCCCTTACCCGTGCGCCGCCAACACCCAAGCTTTTTTCACCTCCCTATTTCTCTCTATTCTCTGGGGGAAAAAACCAACAGCACACCTAAAATCCATCTTCAACACACCAACTCCTCTCCATCTTCCTGCTTCCCCACACCAGCAAACACAACAACCCATATCCTTCTTCAATTGAAGAAACCCATCAGTACAAAGGAACCCCACTAGTCCAGCTCCTTCCCCCTTCAGTTTCTCCCTCCTCGACGAGATCTCGCCGTCCACGGGCGCCTCTACCTCTCTTCAACGAGCCCCAACGCCGCTACCGCCTCCAACAAACTCCGACCTCCTCCACTCCTAACCAAGACCCCTCGCCATCCTCTTCTCCTTCGTTCTCGCTGCCGCAACGCCACACCCCCTCCCTCTTCCTGGCCATTTCCTCACACCTGAGTGCCACCAAGGCAACATCTTCCTCTTCGCAGTCTTGCTGTGAACTATCACCGCCGCCCGACGCCATCTCTACCGCCTCCACGCGCCACCGCGTGTTCCCTGACACCACCGACGACCGGCGTTCCCTCCCCGGAGCCTCCCCTGTATGACTTCATCGACATCCTTTCACAAGGAACCCATCATCTGAAGCAAGAAAGAAGAAGAAGGAGACACTCTTATTGGGTTTTATAGGAGACACAGCACAACCCAAAAACCTAATTCAATAATTTAAAGATTTGGGTTTAAGTCATAACCCGCAAGGAACAGTAGATAACCCATGAGCTACAGTAACAGGTCAAGGTTACAAAACAGACTCGTTATCACACTGGTTTCATTTTTGGGCCGTAACTCTCGCATCTGGGCTCCGATTCGGGCGATCTTGGTACCTTTATGATCGTGACGACAAGAGCTTCGCATCAGTACCTGCTACAGGTTAGTGAGATCTCTGCCATCATCAGTAGGTAATTTTCTTTGCACGCTCCATTTATTTGTGGGTTCGATAACCATCTCTATTATTTTATCAATCATATCTGTTGCCACAAATATTGTGAGATTGTGAGCACCTGTAACCATGTGTTTGCTATTCGTATACATTGCATTTATAAGCTTGTGTCATCGTAACTAAGTAGTTGTATCATTTTATTTTAAATTTAGAACGGTACAATTGCAACTGTGATATCCTGTTAAAAATCTATTTGTTTACATATTAGTTTAATTATTTTCCTACTCAAGATCGTATCATTGGTGAAACGTAGCGAAATTTTTCTTTACCGCTGATCTCTGATTCACACACGCATACACATTACACATCACCTAACTTTTTAGATCCTGCACTAATCTTTTCTTTTCCTTTTATCAATCAATGCATTCTCTGCCGTGTGGTCATTACTGCTAGAACCATTTCATCCTACTCCATCGCGTCTTGGATATAGAGTTGAAACCCTATGCCCCATCATATGATTGGGTCATACTCTTTACTTTCTGACTGTTTGGACAGGGAAACTATGCCTTTTTCCCCTTTATCCTTTCCCTAGCTAGTTTTTACTGGAAGCTAACAATTAGAGAAATTTTCTATTAAATGCCTGAATTTCTTGAGAGTCATGGGTGACTGGGTTTGGTTATTGCAGAGATGTCAGAATATATTCTAATTTAAATTATTGGGTCACTGGCACTGGATTAAGCATTCAGATGATTAGAAGGATGACTGGAAGAAAAAGGGTGGTCAGGCATTGACTTTACAGCAAGGGGGGGATGGGAGTTGCTGCATGCTCGAAAAGGAAATATGTGGGAGGAAAAAGTTCATTTACCATGCTCTTCTTTTAAATAAATCTTAAATTAGTATATAGTTGCTACCTTTTGGCAATGAAATATGTCAAAAGAAAAGGTTAGTTTGCCATGTTATCCTCTTAAATAAATTTTTTAAATTAGTATATATTATTAGAAGCCAATAAAAAAATATTTCGCATGAATATTACTTCAGATACTAAATTTGCATCCTCTAGAATAAACCAGATTCTGATAGTTGAAGTCAGGAAAGCTATTATAGGCCAAGGAAACCAATCCATCCAAACAAGAACTTGCATCATTACAAACTCAAGCTAGCAATGTGTGTGGCTGCAAAAGGTGAAGAATACAGTTGATTTATACTAGCGCATACGACAAAGATCTATTACAGATACAGAATGCAGCAGGTTTTTAGCAGCACACACTATTACAGATACATGGAATGAGTGCAAACTGACAAGAATATACACTATATACAGATTTCATCGTTCTGTAAATTATTTACCTGAATTGGAGTACCAGTAAGACACCATCTTCTTTCAGCAGCTAGAGCTGCAGTAGCTATAGAAATTTGGCTCTTAGATGACTTTATGGTATGTGCTTCATCAAGCACGATCCTGAACCACTGGACTGAGTAAAGCCCACCATTGTCTTCAGAGTTCTACAAGAACAAGAAGAAAACCAAATGGAGCCTTATTTAATATAGACAAATATATTAGTAAAATATGGCAAAAGAAAACCATGGTTAACAGAGGTGTTACCTCAGCTGAAAACTCCGATGCTAACACACCATAGGTTGTCAGAACAATGTCATTCTGAGCTAGGAACTTTGCATCCCTTGGCCTACTTTGTCCATAATGAACAAAAACTGTAAGGGAACCGGGTTGCGCATGGGTTTCAATCTCAGCCTGTCATTTAGGAAAAATAAAGCTTAATTTCGTCATCACATTGCATGTAGACTAAGTTGTGTATTTCAAACACAGGCAATCAGGCAAGGTCAAGTTAAACTCACAAATTTATTACTAACAAAAAGACATCTATGATTAAACTGTCATACCTTCCACTGTCCTAGCAGTGTCATAGGACAAATAATCAGACTGCCACCTCGTATGAGAGGGACTTTAAATTTCAGCACTTTGCTAAAAGCAGATATGCCTTTTGATTTCTTTGGAATATTCGGGGATTTATCGGAAATGAGATTAACATCATTAGCTACACCAGAGGCCTGCCTGTTAGAGGAAGTAGATGAGCCCCCTTTCTCAGAGTGAGTAAGCAGAAGAGCAATAGTCATTATGGTCTTGCCTAGTCCCATAGCATCTGCCAGAATCTTCAATCATTTAACAAGAGTCAAAACAATAAATCAATAAAAATGACAAAACAGAATTTACATAGATCATGGATAGTCACATACTCCTCCTCTTGGAATTTGGAGAGTGCTGGGAAATTCAGTAGTAGCATCTCCAGAAAATGCATTCAAATAGACAACAGGCTCCCTCCTAAAATTCAAGCAGCAATTTCCAATTACTTTCTCATATCATCTAACCTCTAGAGCGAATATTCAATATTTGGCATACTTATCAGCAAGATGATATGCATCCCAACATGGGTGCAGGATTGTTGCTGCTGCCTCCGAAGACCTTCCTTTCTCCACCTGCACCATCCAATGAAGAGCCTGTTTCTGATAAGGTCGTAGCTCGCACTGAAGCATGTCAGGGGGAATCATTTCCTGCAAGGAAAGGGGGGAAAAAGGATGTGTTTATGGATTGAAAAACAGTGTGTGTTAGTTGCATTGATGGGAGCGTTGGAGCCTTGAACTTTGACAAGTACCTCTAGTTGAGAGCAGTCAGCAAGCCCTATAATATTCTCCAGTTCATAACCTGGCATGCTCTCATCATCATGTTTTTCTTTACTTCCACTGAAAGATAGTTTCCTACATTTCTCAGAAGGTAACACAACTCCAGAAACTCCAGAAGTGCCCTGTACAAGCACAACAATTAATGACATTTCTAATATTTATAATTGTGAGTGTGTGTATGCTTGTGGCACAAGCTAACATAAGAAAATGGCAGCTACATCAGCATCTACCTTGGATTCTATGCTTCGCTTTCTCGTATAGAGGTCCTCGGGACTAAAGTCAGCCTGCTAATAGATGTTTGAGATAACAGCAAAGGGCAACTAATGAAAAAACATCAACAGCTACAGATAATAATAATAATAATAATAAAGCATCTTTATCCCAATAATTTGGGGTTGGCACAAAGGGTGTAAGAATTCTTTTTCCCAACACAAATCCATTATGGGGCTGTTTGGTTGCAAGGAAGTGGACGGAAGTAAGGAAATGGGGAAGTATAATTGCTCACTTCCCTATCTATCCAAACACCGGAAAAGGAAAATAAGAAAACCCTTTTCCTTTTCTCTTTTCTCTTTTACACAATCATTTTCTCACTTCCAGAGTGCTACAGTTAATTCTGTGGTCATGTAAATCTCATTTGTAATAAGTTGTAGCACAAAATAGTTAATTTTTTGATCATATAAATCTCATTTGCATTCCAATTACAGTCCATTTTTTATTTTTTAAATTAATTTTTATTTTAATATTATTTTACGGTCAACTTTGTGGTCAACTTTTTCACTTCCACTTTCACATTGCCATCCAAACATCGGAAAAGACAAAATATTTTCAAACCACACTTCCCAACAACATCCAAACACCGGAAAACTTGCTAACCAATTCTCAAGCTCCAAAGAGAATTATTATCACTTCCTCAATTCCTCACTTCCTTACTTCCACCCTTAACCAAACAGGCCCTATGGGAAAAGGCAGATAATGAAAACAGATCAAAAGTTTTTAAGAGGAAAAAATGATTTAATATTAAAATATTGTGTATTCAATTCAGCAATAGTATTAATCCCTTAGAACAACTAAAAGTGCTCATAGGTGTGCAAAAGTAAGTATCTTCCACATCTAACTCAGGCTACCTATAAAACGCACCAACCCTTAATAAGGTTGTTGTCCTGATACTTCCTTCTAGTTCTTGTTTTCAACTATTCGACCTGGACCATGAAGTTACATCGTAAGGATCGTTTGAGGGCACGTGCAGCACATGGAAACCACAACTAAAAACTTGACTCGGAAAGCTGGTATTCCTTTCTAATGATGACTGGTAAATGTCAGATTATCAAAGAATGGCCGGTACACAGATATAGAGCAAATAACAGAGACACGATTATGACATTTGTAGCAGTAGTTGTGGGAGTGCAAATGAGAAATACCTGTGCAGACATCCTTTCCAAAACCAGAAAGCCAATACACTCAAGGTAAAATGATTAAATGAAAATCTTATAAAAGGCATCAACTACCTCTTTTTATAGCATCACAGGAGAACTGAATGTATGTGCCGAGGCAGGCGGGCTTTGAGTTACTCACATATTCTGCCACCCAGATACTATGGAACTCCGATCCCCAAAAGGGGATTAGAAATATTAGTAATGATAACTGCAGCTCTGAACAGAACCATGCAACAAATGCCTCCATATTTAGCCATACAATTTACATAAAATGCAGTGTTAAATTCTGAAACCCGAAAAGTACAATGATGAAAAAGGTTTGCAAGCTGGTGGTACGCGAAGTTGGCACTTCGGCCAACTAGGAAAGTAATGCCACCATGTCAGTGGGAGTACTGAGATTGCAGAGCACATACGGTTGATGTGTCACGTTTCTCCAGATAATTTAAAGAAAAATGATAAGTGACACAAGTTTCATAAGCCGCTTTTATCATCTCCCAGAAATGCTTTCCTCTGTTTCGTTGACTCTTCACCTACTCAAACAGACACCTGTTCGGATGCAGTATTAATAGTTTTGTCTAAAACATTATTCAGACCTGATGCCCCCACCAATGTTGTTAAATCTCTCTCCTATCGAATATTGTGTTGTACCAAAATGAAGTTACAAGGCTTAGAGGGCAGGGCAGGGCATAATGTAAATGAATATCAGTAACAATGTGAGAGTGACTAAAAGGTTTCTCACAATCAGGCAAGGCCTTTTATGGTGTTATTTTTTATGGGCGCCCATATAAGCAAGTGAGAGGAACAGTACAGTATAGTGAGAATTAATGCACAGGAAACACGACTATACTGAATTTGCAGCAAAAGAACAAACAAGTGACCTTTTTAAATGGTTTGAGGCCGAGCAATCGGAAGAGGGTTGGCAGTGGGTGAACAGTGGATGCCTCGGTGGCTGGAGTGGTAGGCTTTACTGATGTTTGGGGATGCTTGCAGAACATTGAACTATTGATGTAAATGCTGCAAGGCAAAGTGCATTTAAATGGAGATGCAAAATTAGGCAACAGTAAAGGTAGGCTTGAAGCATTCATCTGCATGTTAGTACAGAACACAGACATGGATTACCTTGATCGTACCTGACTGAGAGGAGGACAGTGTCCATGATGCTGAGGACTTGCGGGGCAGATTTGCAGACACCGTCAATCCTGATCTTGTTTGCTTTTACAAGTGGCAAAAGACAACGAGCCCACTCATTCGGAATTCGACCAATCTGCAGGGGGAAGAATGACATTTTGAGAAATAAATAAATCACAAGCAAATACAGGAAGAAAAGAGAGCAGTAGTAGTAGTGAGGAAGGGAAGGGAACCTCGCCGTTTTCTTCGGTGGAGAAGCGGACAATTTCAGAACAAGAGGCTACAGACCGGGCTCGAGCAGGGAATTTAGTGGCGGAGAGGAAATTGGGGATATTAGGAAATGAGAAGGTGAGCTTGTCCCCTGGGTTGAGCCTTCTCCCCTTGCAGGTGGAGAGCCCAGACAGCTCACTGCTCCCAATCAGCCACCAATCACTCTCCTCTTCCGCCGATGCTGGAACAGATACATTGACAGGGGAAGAAGGAGAAGGTGGGGATGATGAATCATAGCCACTGCCGCGGGAGACGAACTTTTGTTTTTTATTCGATGGCCGAGCAGCAGCAGCTTTAATAGGATTAGAATTATTAGGGTTTTTGTTGGAAGGCGGAGGAGGCGGAGGGGTGTCGAAGATGATATTGATGGCTGCCGCGGCATCGTTGTTAGCCATGTGGAGAGCATGGATGATGTCCATCTCCCGCAATTCTACGCCCACAACTGACCGGACCACCGCGATCTGCTCCTCACTGACTCTGTGCCCCATCGGACAACAGACAACAAGAAGAAGCGAGGAAAAGAGTTTTTTTTTTTTTTTTTTTTTTTTTGTGGGGGTGGGGGGGCGGGGGGGGGGGGAACCCTAACCCTAGCCTAACAGTAAAGAGAGCGGCTGGGCGGGAGGCGGGAAGTGAATCATCCAACGGTGATTTCCCGCCTTCGGAATTCCCTCACCTGCTTATTTCGTGTATTGTATTGTGGTGGATTAATCATTGAGAGAAGGGTGGAGCGGGGTAGCAACAGAATCGGGTTTGGTTTATCCAAGGGAATAGGAAAACCGATCACTACACCCCTTTTGGAGTTGGAACTGGACGGCAAAGGTTGACGCCCTGTAACTTTGCAAGAGGCCCCCCCACTCGCATCTAGCGAATTCTGCACTTTTGTCGCGGGGGGGTTCAAAAACAACCAAAGATTCTTATGTTTTGTGGTTTTTTTTTTTTTTTTTTTTTTTTTTAATAATAAATACTAAAAAATTTCTAATTAAGCTGGACATCTGTGTCTAATAAAGCATAAATATTCACGTCTGAAAGTGATCTGTATAGTTAATAAAATCCTTAACTCTGCGACGTTATTTACCTAAGTTCTTCAAGTCATTGAGGTGTTTTCTCACTCACTGCCCTAAGACCGTCTGGTTTGAGAGCCCTCGACTTAAGACACCTTACATAGATATATTAGAAATGCTGATAGAACTAAGGGGATATTACCACCTAAACTGTAGAAAATAAGGCATAAAAGTAAGAGTTGAAAAATCCCGAGTCAGAAAAAATCACGATCAGGAGGATGTCTATGACTTAGGGTGAAATAATAAACTATATGAGAAATACATTTTAACTTCTAATCTTGATTGATAGCGAGTTTTTGAATAGAGACTGAGTTTATAAATGAAAAGTTTAGTTTTCCTGTGGCTTCTAAATTACTTGATTTTTTGTAAAAAATCTTCAAATATTCTTTCTCTTTCGAAATGCGTTTTCAAAATACCAACATTTTGTTTCGTTTTTTGTGAATTTTGTGCGTGTGATTCACTGGAAAACTCACGAGACAAAACTCATCTTTTAGGGATAACCTAGAGTTTTAACCGTTTGTTACTTGTGCTAAATGCAACTGTATTTTCCTGTGAAAGTGAGTTAGATTATGCTACCTTTAGTTTTCTTATTTTGCTCGAGGACGGGTAAAAATAAGTGTGAGAATGTGATCGGTGACTAATATCGCATTATTGATTGTCATATTCTCGCATTTATTTAATAAACTCTGCTATTTAATCATATTTATTGTTTAATATTGTGAATGCCTTGTTTTATGGAGAATAAGAGAAAAGGAGCCAAATAGCCCAATTAAATTCAGAATTAAATCTAATCGAGGGCTGGAGCAAATTTGTTCAGAAGATGCGCTAAAGATCATGGCGCACCAGAGGAGATAATACCAAATTAAAACCGGTTAAATTCGAATTTATATATATCCATTTAGTTAGCTTAAAGACCAATGAGAATATCGTCAAATTCAGAACTCAAACGGAGAAATCAAGTGGATAATACATGTAAAAAGAAAAATCGACGCATCCTCCCCAGTATCTGGCCAGATAATTGCGACGGATCCGTTGCAATCTAGCAGGGTCTGGGGAGCGTTTGCTCCCCCTATCTTCGTACTCACTTCTTCTCTTTATTTTACTTATAGATATTGTCATTTCTGAATGCAAGTAGGACCCACACTGCAAAGATAAATTAAAGACTAGTTTTTTTTCTCTAGTTTGATTTAGTTTTTTTAAACTTAATTTTAATTTCTTTATAGCTCAGATCAGAGAGAGTTTCAAGAACAAAAAGAGAGGAATTATATTTAAAGTGATATTAAACGTAATATTCTTTAAAGAGAGATGTATTGATAGTGACAGTCAATGTAACTTTTTCACTTTTCTTCGTTATTACTCAACTTAGTCAATTGTTGTTTCTTTCTACTGTTTCGCTTTAATCTACTTCGAAATAAATCTTCGCAACTGATTCAAGTTCAGCATTCATTCAAAATAAGCAAGCTTTCTTTCTAGTTTTCACTTCATTTTTTAGTTTAGAATCACATTTAAAAAATCAACACTTTTCTTCATCTTCATTCTTTTCATTTGTTTCTCCTTTTCACTTAGTAACTCTTTTAATTTAAAAAATTTTCAAAATCGTTTTCTTTCTTCCACTTTCTTTCTAACTTAATCTAGTTTCTTTTCTTTTTATTTTTAAAACAAATAAGAAATACTTTTAAACTAGTTGATAGTAACTTAGAAAGAACTTACTAAAATCTTTCATCGCAGTCCCTCCTTGTAGATCATGACCTGCATAATCACTTGCTATAGCAGTAGAATTAAGCAACATTGCACATGTTAATCTATATTTCTAAACTTATTTTCTATGCACAGGCTCAACTTCTAGCTCCAACGACGGATCACCCATGATCTCCGTTGTTTGTCACGAAGCCTCATTATTCTCCACATTCATAACATGTAACACCACTCAACGCAAACAGTTACAGGTGATGGCAAATTTTTCGGTATGCAATCCTAACAAATCAGTATCGCTGATCGTTGTCGTTACAATGTGCAAACCGTAAGATTGCGGAGATCTCCCTGATATCCACCTGCCTCTAGAACAACATCTCACTCAAGTACAAATACCTCTCCCTCCATCAAAAAGGATGCCTTTTTGGACTTTTTCCACACCTTTTAGATCTCTCAGACTTTTATACAACCATGATCCTAGAAGTTAATGTTGGAATTGAAGAATATGAAAGGCGAATCTTCGAGTTGAATTATGGCGAGATCCGTTGATCGAATCAACTGGATGATGGTTGGAGTGTGTTCTCCTTCAAATGGTGATGAACGTGGTATATTCACATGTTCAATTCCGACTTCGAATGAATGAGATATTCAAGTCCAAAGTTTGCCAAATTCAAAGCCAAATGGGACTAAAGGAAGCTAAAAGCATTTAGTCCCACATTGGCCGTGTGATGGAAACTTATGGGGTATAAATAGAGAAAATTTAGAACAAAGGGCGTGCCCTTTGGGTACTTGGATTTTTCGCGCGCGAAAAGGAGGGAATTATGCTCGCACATGCCGTGCGCGCGCGCGCCGCCGCTGGCGGCCGGCTGGCGCCGGTACCGGAGCCGGAGCGGGCCTGGGCTTGGGTCTGGGTCTGGGTTCGGGTTCCCTACCTGGACTGGTTCTTTTGAATCAGGGTCTCAGGGTATGGGCCGAACAGATCCGCTCCACTCCACTACCCAATCCGCTCCAGCCCGCCAACGGGTGTCCGCGCGAACAGATCCGAGCCGCCCGCCAACGGGTGTCTGCGAGCGGATCCGAACCGTTCGCCAACCGCTGTCGGAAAACTGACCGTGCGGTTGGGCGGTTGAACGGTTGCGACGGTTCTGTCCGAACCGTCGCAACTATTGACTTTTGGCGGACGAGAATACCCTTCCGGAGCGCTATAAATAGCGCTCCAGAGGTTCATTCTCAGACACACCAAACCAGAAAGATCCTCTCTCTCTCTCTCTCTAAAGTTAAGTTCTAAAGTGAATTTCTGAACTGGGCTTCCAGCGTGAAGTGGGAATCCGAAGCGACTTTCAAAAAGGAGATTCTGCAAAATTGTTCTGAAAGAGGAATCAGAAAATTCAACAGATTCTTTTATAAGAATTGTTGTCTAAATCTGGTACTTCTGAAGAAATAATATTCTTCAACCTTCCTTCGTCCTTAACAGTGGGTGCTCCTCCAGAGAGTAAAGGCAAATATTCGTTTGAAATTTGTCCTTGTACCGCTGCTTCAAAGATCCTGTGAAGGTACTGGTTGACTACGGTTCGACCGTACGGTGATTTGGTAGTGCTATCCAAATACCGTGAAAGAGTGCTGTATCTTGGGAGACCAGCGTCCATTATCCCGTTAGCACCGGTGCGGGGGACGTAATTGTCTTAAGGAGATTCGCTTTAAGCGTACCTCACTCTAAATACTGTATAAGTGGATTAAGTCCTTTATACAGGGGATATACTTTACAGTATATCGAGACTGACTTAGATTCAGTCTAAATGGTGCTTTAACCAAGGAAGGAAATTGAAAGGTGGTTCTTAAATTAAGGAACGTTCTATTGAATGGAAAACCTCCCACCTGATATTTGCCGACCTGGCCAATTAGATTGTTAATATCTCAATGATCTTGATTAGTGTCAGATTGATTCTTGTTAAGCAGAATTACCAACAATCTTAAGACAATTATTTGTTTCTTACTTCTGTTCTGCTTGAACTTGAAGAAAATGTCTGAGACAAATCAAGATAGCACTAGCAAGGCAACAAACATGCAGCTCCAAAGTTTGATGCCTACTCCACTTCCTAACCCGAAGCCGGAGAAGCCAGGAAAGTTTAACGGCACAGAATTCAAGAGGTGGCAACAGAAGATGCTCTTCTACTTGACCACTCTTCATCTGGCCAAATTCCTGCAGGAGGATCCACCAGAACCCGGAACTGATCGGGACTCAGTCCTTGCAGTCGATGCTTGGACACAAGGTGACTTCCTTTGCCGAAATTATGTTCTTAATGGACTGGATGACTCTCTTTACAATGTCTACAGTCCTATCACTACGGCAAAGAAGTTATGGGCCAGTCTTGACAAGAAGTACAAGACTGAAGATGCTGGTACCAAGAAGTTCGTCGTTGGACAATTTCTGGAGTACAAAATGGTGGATACCAAGATTGTCATCAGTCAGGTGTAAGAGTTCCAACTTATCTTGCACGAAATAGAGGCCGAAGGTATGATTCTTCCTGAAACTTTTCAAGTTGCAACAATCGTGGAGAAGCTCCCACTTGCGTGGAGAGACTTCATGAATTACCTGAAGCATAAAAGAAAGAGCTAAAGTTGGAGGATCTCATTGTGAGGCTTCGTATAGAGGAGGACAACCGCAAGTCCGAGAAAAGGAGCAGCAAGAACTCCTACGAAGCAAAAGCAAATGTGATCGAGGACTCAAAGGGGAAAGCGTCTTCTTCCAAAAGCTTGAAGAGAAAGAAGCCTTCCCAGGGGTACAAAGGCAAGGCTCAAGACGGCAGAAACATGCGCTTCAAAAGGACCTGTTACATCTGCAACAAAGAAGGTCACAAAGCAAAT
Source organism: Agave tequilana (assembly GCA_038442645.1). NCBI lineage: Eukaryota > Viridiplantae > Streptophyta > Magnoliopsida > Asparagales > Asparagaceae > Agave > Agave tequilana. The sequence continues at coordinate 48,588 of JAVJIF010010357.1, read as the reverse complement.
GAATGTCGCAGCCGTCTTAAGAAGAATAAGAAGAGCCACCCACAGGCGAACATGACCAACCATGAATCACCAAGTCTTTCAGCTGTGGTGTCAGAAGTAAACCTGACAGCCAACAACAAGGATTGGTGGGTAGATGTAACGCCCCGATCCTAAAGATACGGAGTCGTTATGGCGACGTATATACGCGAGGATAATACCCCACGCATATACGCTAAGCCTAAGTTAACCTAAACAAGTTATAATCTAAACCAGATCACTGCAATGATACATATAAGACTACACATGGTAACATATGAATAATGACAAGAATAAGGCAGTTGAAAGCGATAAAAGATAGAGTCATGAAATAACTGGAATAAGAACTGATCTGATATAACGAGAAACAGGGAATAATACGAAAGCTAGAAAGATAAATGTACCAGAAGAGAATAGGAAGAAGCTCCAGCTATTCGCAAAGCGTACCGTCTCATCGAATACCTGCACATTAGAAACAATCGTCCAATATCTGGACGTGCAAATCCAGGGTCGTCAGAACGCGACCATAATGAGTGTGTGTGTAAAGGGGAAACAGCTCGTGCAGAAGAAACAATGTGCATAATTAGTAATAAGAGCAACTGAAGATAAAAGAGACCATATAACAGATAAATAAAAAAACTGTAATAAACATAATAACAACACGAATAAAGATAGGCAACAACGGATAAATAGTAAGCAAGCAACTGCTGTCACAATAGGTAACCTATCACATGTCACTAGGCTGGTATACAATCCGGTCATGATTATAATTATATGTCTATCACAGTGATATAAATGTACAGTCAGGTGATAAATGTCAGTCACAATTCATTAACAGTTCATTATCATTATTATGTCAGCGAACACCAATTGCCACTTGTAATAGACGCATCCCATACTACGCCTACTACACGTGTCAATCAGGGTCCTAAGTTATTGAAACTGATTGGTTGGAGACATTATCCATGTTTTAGGTGGGTCCCGTACATACCCGGGACCACGGCCTCAGTTTCCTGGCGCTGAACCAGGCCGTACCGCTAGGTACTCAGTAACAGTAACAGTAACAGTAATCTCACTGTGAAAACAGTGGAACAGTAAACAGTACAGATGGGATGCCAGTCATCCCCCAGGAACCCTGCAGTGGAACCCTCAGTCGGCTGCGCAACCTGTATCCTAGGTCCACCCAAAATACAGACGCTGTCTCCTCCATCAATTTCCCCACTCCCAGTATAAGTTTTCCATTTACATTATTATTTATTCAATTCAGTTAAACCAGTCAATGTCCATATTATCTAAAACACTGGGACGATACAGTGACAGTAACAATAACAGTACAGTAACAGTCAATCAGTAATCGTATACACGGTGAACAATATCAGTAACAATAACAGTAACAGTAACAGTAGCCGTGTATACGATGAACAATAGAACTGTACCGTGATTACGGTCAATGATTCTTTCCCAGTAACTCTCAATAACATGAACAAAAAAACAGTGACAGTCTAGACACTGATCCTCAAGTCACCAATAATAGAGATCAAATAGTAAAAGCTAATAAACTCTGAATATATATAATATCACCGACTTCGCTAAATTCACTCTCACAATAATTTTATCCATATCACTGAGTAACCCAGTCTCTAACATCATAACAAGTTCTCATCAATACCAGAATGAATCATCACTTAAATCATCACCAATAAATGAATAACAAGTCAACACATACTGAATCATATCAAGGTAAGGGAATCATCCTCAAATAACTTATGGTCTAAACTATCTACTCTTGGTACTCAACCTCATCCATATATCATCTAACAGATCCCAAGTGTCAACAACGTCAATCTCATCTCAATACCAGTCAGGCTCCAAAAGGAATATAGATTCTGGATAACCTCTAACTCAAGATCAATCTAAATCACAACTCAACTAATCCAATCATATCTGATATGTCCTCAAATACTCAACTAATAAAGTCAGGTCTAATTACTGATCATCATTCTATGTAAATAATATAAGTCCAGATCAATCCCAAGTTATGACAACCAACTCATATTCCCATAGTTACATGATCGTCAAGTATCAATATACATCAAAGAATCTGATATAATAATTATCATTCCAAGATATATCCAAAATCAAGCTCAGCTCCATCACTCTAACAATTTAATCTGATTTCCAAATCCTCAAGGGTTCGCACTTCTATTAAGATCAAACATGATATCCCAACACTCGGTATCACAACATATTCATGCCTCTAAGTTCTATCATGATAAGTCAAGTCATTCCATCCAATATCTATCCCTCGATATCATATACATCTATCAATAACCAATACGTAATCCAACATAAGATCAATCTAGTATACAGTCCAAGTTCCTTTACATTTAGTTCCAGTCCGAAATAGTAATCATCTATTCATGAAATGATATAATTTTGATATCTCAATGTCCAATACAAGATCCATACATATATCTGATGCTCAACTATGTACTTAATTTATCCATTCAAGAGATCGAGTCAAGTCACAGTCTAAAGGTATATAAAACTATGCCTAAGCCAACAGAGACAATCTACCAACACATGGAATACCGCTAATACAAGCAAATGTCAACTACATGAATAAAGTGGACAATCATATATGTCTCATGAACTGGTACAAGCAATCAAACTAGTAAAGTATAACGAAAAGTCACATAAAATGATAAAGGCAACATGTAAAGCATATCATTAACGATAAATACACAAGAACGAACACTCACATGAAATGACGAGGTTTCAGAACCGAATCTCCGTCTGGTCTTCACTGCATGAACTGGCACTGATCTACGGATCATCCTATGCATCGGTCTTCGAATCTCCTGTGTGTCGGGTCCACAACGACATAATTCGGATCGGGTCCGGGTCTCCTGCAACTGGTCTGGATCTCACCAAATAAATCCGAAATGCCGTGGCACGCAACCAACACATACAAATAATTATAAATACATGCTAAACACCCACACGTGCATACGAACATATACGCGTACACGTATATAAACAAGCATGCACATACATACATACCCATAAATAAATATACCTATACATTAATTACTAAACTATACATATAAATATTTAAAGAATAAATTCATGCATTCATATACATCATGCATACACATGCATGCATCCAAACTTGCAAAGGCACTCACGCACACATATGCAAACACACATTTATTTAAAGTTCTCAATTATTACAAGATTGCCCCCTATACAATAAAATGTAAAACTAACCTCGAGCCGATTTGCGGCGCACCGACGGAGGCTCCGACGGAGGCGTACGGGGTCGCGGAGGGTGTCGTTGGATAGAGCAACTCACCGTAAAGGGCGTGGGGTGCGTTCGCGCTCGCCGACGTCGATCAACGGCATCCCGCGGAGAGCCCGAAAATGGTTCGGAGTAAGGATTTTCCGGGACACAAAGAAACACATTGAATTAATACATACATTCATTAATATAATAAACTAGTACCATTAATAAAAGCCACTTACATTAGTTCCCACGTATATATATACTATCAAACATATTAATTCATCCCAATACATAAAAATTAAAATGAAAGGAAAGGAGAGAAAAGGGAGCTCACGGTCAACGGAAGGCACGTCTCATGCGCGCGGTTGCGTGGAGGCCGCGGCGGATCTCGCGGACAACGCCGGAGAGGAGGGGGATTAGTCCGAGTTGCCGGAGGTATCGATGGCTCGTCGGAGGTCGCCGAACAGAGGGGGAAAAGGGGTACAGCTGCAGGCCTGGGCTACCTCGGATATCACTGTTTTCCGTGTATGTGCAAGACGAGTTCATGAACCCCACAAACACCCAACAGTCCTGCTGCCCTTAGCACACACCATCCAAAGAAATCCCTCTAAAATTAAACTATCAAACAATTCAAGGGATAAGATCTCTCTCTGCAAACAAACAAATCATTTACTCTAATAAGGTAGGACAGATCAGAACAATCAAAAGAAAATCATCAAAATAAAACATTAAATAGTTCAAAAGGGCAAGGATCACTCTCTGCACAAGTTATTCTCTGGCCAGAATAAGGGCATGACGTGGGGAGAGATCAACGGCTCCGGGGTGAAGGCTGGGGTGCCATGGAGCTCGGCTGTGCGCATGTTGAGGGGCGCAGGTCGCTGCTGCGTGGAGCTGAAGTGCTGTGCCATGCTGCTGGATGTGCCGGATCTCACGGCAAGGTGAAGAGGTGGGGTGTTGCTCCTGGCTGGATCTGCCTGGGGAAGAGAGAGGTGCACGGCAAGGAGGAGGGGGGTCTCCGGAGAAGAAGAAAAAGGCGGCGGCTGTGATTTGGGTTGAGGGAAGATTGAGATTAGCGATTGTTAATGATTAGGTTAAGCTAAAAATTAGATAGGATAAATTTGTTAGGAATTTATTTAGTTGTTTGGATTAGATAGGATAAATTTGTTAGGAATTTATTTAGTTGTTAGGATTTGATTTGATTTAGATTTTGTTTTAGATTATAAGATTTGGGTTTCGGTCAACGATAGGGAATATGCGGGTGAGGGGAGAGAACGTGTGTTAGTTGTGGGAGAAGAAGATGAATAGTAGATGGTTAAATAAAATGTTGTGTGGTTCTGGTCACAAGTCAAAGTGGCAAAGTGGTCTGTGCATCCAAATAAAATGTGGGGCAAAGACCTGGGTTCGAAACCTGTTACGCTCTACACACATGCGGGTTTTCAAATTTTTATTTAATTATTATTATTATTTTTTTTTTTGAAGGAATTGGATTTGGGCCTGCTATTGGGCTTGGGCTCAGTTGAAATATTAGAGAAAAGAAGAAAAGGAAATGTGATGGGCTTGGCTTAAAACAAAGGAAAGAAGAATGAGATAATAAAAATCATGAAGATAATAATCAAGAATTAATAAAAATAATATCTCAACTTTAAAATGATAATTTTCTTAAAACAAAATACACATACACTTAATAAGTTTTATTTTTCACAATTAATTTATGTATTGCAAGATATGGGTATTATATTCTACCTACCTTATAAAAATTTCGTCCTCGAAATTCAAATAAAGCAGGGAATGGTAAAAAGAATCCCAAAATCAAAGAAGAAAATAAACAAACTTCACGTCACTTCTCCGCACATCACAAATCCACCACGCTTCCGCTGCGCTGCTCTGATCTCTGCTACCATCTTCAGCATGAAGTGAACAATTCCCAAAAGACAAGATCAGAAAAAATAGAATAGACAAGGAGAATAGGAATCAAGACTACTCTAAAAGAATAGACGCAATCAGAGAGATTGGAAGATCAAAGGGATGGATTTTCAAAGGGAGGACAATCAATTCAAAGTGGATACAATATCATTGGATAGTATATGTATATTGCAGTGTAATTATAGCTCGTTCAAATTACTGGTAAGAATCAAGTTCGATTTATGTCGAAACCTGGCTCTGATACCACTCTGTAACGCCCCGATCCTAAAGATACGGAGTCGTTATGGCGACGTATATACGCGAGGATAATACCCCACGCATATACGCTAAGCCTAAGTTAACCTGAACAAGTTATAATCTAAACCAGATCACTGCAATGATACATATAAGACTACACATGGTAACATATGAATAATGACAAGAATAAGGCAGTTGAAAGCGATAAAAGATAGAGTCATGAAATAACTGGAATAAGAACTGATCTGATATAACGAGAAACAGGGAATAATACGAAAGCTAGAAAGATAAATGTACCAGAAGAGAATAGGAAGAAGCTCCAGCTATTCGCAAAGCGTACCGTCTCATCGAATACCTGCACATTAGAAACAATCGTCCAATATCTGGACGTGCAAATCCAGGGTCGTCAGAACGCGACCATAATGAGTGTGTGTGTAAAGGGGAAACAGCTCGTGCAGAAGAAACAATGTGCATAATTAGTAATAAGAGCAACTGAAGATAAAAGAGACCATATAACAGATAAATAAAAGAACTGTAATAAACATAATAACAACACGAATAAAGATAGGCAACAACTGATCAATAGTAAGCAAGCAACTGCTGTCACAATAGGTAACCCATCACATGTCACTAGGCTGGTATACAATCCGGTCATGGTTATAGTTATATGTCTATCACAGTGATATAAATGTACAGTCAGGTGATAAATGTCAGTCACAATTCATTAACAGTTCATTATCATTTATTATGTCAGCGAACACCAATTGCCACTTGTAATAGACGCATCCCATACTACGCCTACTACACGTGTCAATCAGGGTCCTAAGTTATTGAAACTGATTGGTTGGAGACATTATCCATGTTTTAGGTGGGTCCCGTAAATACCCGGGACCACGGCCTCAGTTTCCTGGCGCTGAACCAGGCCGTACCGCTAGGTACTCAGTAACAGTAACAGTAACAGTAATCTCACTGTGAAAACAGTGGAACAGTAAACAGTACAGATGGGATGCCAGTCATCCCCCAGGAACCCTGCAGTGGAACCCTCAGTCGGCTGCGCAACCTGTATCCTAGGTCCACCCAAAATACAGACGCTGTCTCCTCCATCAATTTCCCCAATCTCAGTGTAAGTTGTCCATTTACATTATTATTTATTCAATTCAGTTAAACCAGTCAATGTCCATATTATCTAAAACATTGGGACGATACAGTGACAGTAACAATAACAGTACAGTAACAGTCAATCAGTAATCGTATACACGGTGAACAATATCAGTAACAATAACAGTAACAGTAACAGTAGCCGTGTATACGATGAACAATAGAACTGTACCGTGATTACGGTCAATGATTCTTTCCCAGTAACTCTCAATAACATGAACAAAAAAACAGTGACAGTCTAGACACTGATCCTCAAGTCACCAATAATAGAGATCAAATAGTAAAAGCTAATAAACTCTGAATATATATAATATCACCGACTTCGCTAAATTCACTCTCACAATAATTTTATCCATATCACTGAGTAACCCAGTCTCTAACATCATAACAAGTTCTCATCAATACCAGAATGAATCATCACTTAAATCATCACCAATAAATGAATAACAAGTCAACACATACTGAATCATATCAAGGTAAGGGAATCATCCTCAAATAACTTATGGTCTAAACTATCTACTCTTGGTACTCAACCTCATCCATATATCATCTAACAGATCCCAAGTGTCAACAACGTCAATCTCATCTCAATACCAGTCAGGCTCCAAAAAGGAATATAGATTCTAGATAACCTCTAACTCAAGATCAATCTAAATCACAACTCAACTAATCCAATCATATCTGATATGTCCTCAAATACTCAACTAATAAAGTCAGGTCTAATTACTGATCATCATTCTATGTAAATAATATAAGTCCAGATCAATCCCAAGTTATGACAACCAACTCATATTCCCATAGTTACATGATCGTCAAGTATCAATATACATCAAAGAATCTGATATAATAATTATCATTCCAAGATATATCCAAAATCAAGCTCAGCTCCATCACTCTAACAATTTAATCTGATTTCCAAATCCTCAAGGGTTCGCACTTCTATTAAGATCAAACATAATATCCCAACACTCGGTATCACAACATATTCATGCCTCTAAGTTCTATCATGATAAGTCAAGTCATTCCATCCAATATCTATCCCTCGATATCATATACATCTATCAATAACCAATACGTAATCCAACATAAGATCAATCTAGTATACAGTCCAAGTTCCTTTACATTTAGTTCCAGTCCGAAATAGTAATCATCTATTCATGAAATGATATAATTCTGATATCTCAATGTCCAATACAAGATCCATACATATATCTGATGCTCAACTATGTACTTAATTTATCCATTCAAGAGATCGAGTCAAGTCACAGTCTAAAGGTATATAAAACTATGCCTAAGCTAACAGAGACAATCTACCAACACATGGAATACCGCTAATACAAGCAAATGTCAACTGCATGAATAAAGTGGACAATCATATATGTCTCATGAACTGGTACAAGCAATCAAACTAGTAAAGTATAACGAAAAGTCACATAAAATGATAAAGGCAACATGTAAAGCATATCATTAACGATAAATACACAAGAACGAACACTCACATGAAATGACGAGGTTTCGGAACCGAATCTCCGTCTGGTCTTCACTGCATGAACTGGCACTGATCTACGGATCATACTATGCATCGGTCTTCGAATCTCCTGTGTGTCGGGTCCACAACGACATAATTCGGATCGGGTCCGGGTCTCCTGCAACTGGTCTGGATCTCACCAAATAAATCCGAAATGCCGTGGCACGCAACCAACACATACAAATAATTATAAATACATGCTAAACACCCACACGTGCATACGAACATATACGCGTACACGTATATAAACAAGCATGCACATACATACATACCCATAAATAAATATACCTATACATTAATTACTAAACTATACATATAAATATTTAAAGAATAAATTCATGCATTCATATACATCATGCATACACATGCATGCATCCAAACTTGCAAAGGCACTCACGCACACATATGCAAACACACATTTATTTAAAGTTCTCAATTATTACAAGATTGCCCCCTATACAATAAAATGTAAAACTAACCTCGAGCCGATTTGCGGCGCACCGACGGAGGCTCCGACGGAGGCGTACGGGGTCGCGGAGGGTGTCGTTGGATAGAGCAACTCGCCGTGAAGGGCGTGGGGTGCGTTCGCGCTCGCCGACGTCGATCAACGGCATCCCGCGGAGAGCCCGAAAATGGTTCGGAGTAAGGATTTTCCGGGACACAAAGAAACACATTGAATTAATACATACATTCATTAATATAATAAACTAGTACCATTAATAAAAGCCACTTACATTAGTTCCCACGTATATATATACTATCAAACATATTAATTCATCCCAATACATAAAAATTAAAATGAAAGGAAAGGAGAGAAAAGGGAGCTCACGGTCAACGGAAGGCACGTCTCATGCGCGCGGTTGCGTGGAGGCCGCGGCGGATCTCGCGGACAACGCCGGAGAGGAGGGGGATTAGTCCGAGTTGCCGGAGGTATCGATGGCTCGTCGGAGGTCGCCGAACAGAGGGGGAAAAGGGGTACAGCTGCAGGCCTGGGCTACCTCGGATATCACTGTTTTCCGTATATGTGCAAGACGAGTTCATGAACCCCACAAACACCCAACAGTCCTGCTGCCCTTAGCACACACCATCCAAAGAAATCCCTCTAAAATTAAACTATCAAACAATTCAAGGGATAAGATCTCTCTCTGCAAACAAACAAATCATTTACTCTAATAAGGTAGGACAGATCAGAACAATCAAAAGAAAATCATCAAAATAAAACATTAAATAGTTCAAAACGGCAAGGATCACTCTCTGCACAAGTTATTCTCTGGCCAGAATAAGGGCATGACGTGGGGAGAGATCAACGGCTCCGGGGTGAAGGCTGGGGTGCCATGGAGCTCGGCTGTGCGCATGTTGAGGGGCAAAGGTCGCTGCTGCGTGGAGCTGAAGTGCTGCGCCATGCTGCTGGATGTGCCGGATCTCACGGCAAGGTGAAGAGGTGGGGTGTTGCTCCTGGCTGGATCTGCCTGGGGAAGAGAGAGGTGCACGGCAAGGAGGAGGGGGGGTCTCCGGAGAAGAAGAAAAAGGCGGCGGCTGTGATTTGGGTTGAGGGAAGATTGAGATTAGCGATTGTTAATGATTAGGTTAAGCTAAAAATTAGATAGGATAAATTTGTTAGGAATTTATTTAGTTGTTAGGATTTGATTTGATTTAGATTTTGTTTTAGATTATAAGATTTGGGTTTCGGTCAACGATAGGGAATATGCGGGTGAGGGGGAGAGAACGTGTGTTAGTTGTGGGAGAAGAAGATGAATAGTAGATGGTTAAATAAAATGTTGTGTGGTTTCTGGTCACAAGTCAAAGTGGCAAAGTGGTCTGTGCATCCAAATAAAATGTGGGGCAAAGACTTGGGTTCGAAACTTGTTACGCTCTACACACATGCGGGTTTCAAATTTTTATTTAATTATTATTATTATTTTTTTTTTGAAGGAATTGGATTTGGGCCTGCTATTGGGCTTGGGCTCAGTTGAAATATTAGAGAAAAGAAGAAAAGGAAATGTGATGGGCTTGGCTTAAAACAAAGGAAAGAAGAATGAGATAATAAAAATCATGAAGATAATAATCAAGAATTAATAAAAATAATATCTCAACTTTAAAAATGATAATTTTCTTAAAACAAAATACACATACACTTAATAAGTTTTATTTTTCACAATTAATTTATGTATTGCAAGATATGGGTATTACATTCTACCCACCTTATAAAAATTTCGTCCTCGAAATTCAAATAAAGCAGGGAATGGTAAAAAGAATCCCAAAATCAAAGAAGAAAATAAACAAACTTCACGTCACTTCTCCGCACATCACAAATCCACCACGCTTCCGCTGCGCTGCTCTGATCTCTGCTACCATCTTCAGCATGAAGTGAACAATTCCCAAAAGACAAGATCAGAAAAAATAAAATAGACAAGGAGAATAGGAATCAAGACTACTCTGAAAGAATAGACGCAATCAGAGAGATTGGAAGATCAAAGGGATGGATTTTCAAAGGGAGGACAATCAATTCAAAGTGGATACAATATCATTGGATAGTATATGTATATTGCAGTGTAATTATAGCTCGTTCAAATTACTGGTAAGAATCAAGTTCGATTTATGTCGAAACCTGGCTCTGATACCACTCTGTAACGCCCCGATCCTAAAGATACGGAGTCGTTATGGCGACGTATATACGCGAGGATAATACCCCACGCATATACGCTAAGCCTAAGTTAACCTGAACAAGTTATAATCTAAACCAGATCACTGCAATGATATATATAAGACTACACATGGTAACATATGAATAATGACAAGAATAAGGCAGTTGAAAGCGATAAAAGATAGAGTCATGAAATAACTGGAATAAGAACTGATCTGATATAACGAGAAACAGGGAATAATACGAAAGCTAGAAAGATAAATGTACCAGAAGAGAATAGGAAGAAGCTCCAGCTATTCGCAAAGCGTACCGTCTCATCGAATACCTGCACATTAGAAACAATCGTCCAATATCTGGACGTGCAAATCCAGGGTCGTCAGAACGCGACCATAATGAGTGTGTGTGTAAAGGGGAAACAGCTCGTGCAGAAGAAACAATGTGCATAATTAGTAATAAGAGCAACTGAAGATAAAAGAGACCATATAACAGATAAATAAAAGAACTGTAATAAACATAATAACAACACGAATAAAGATAGGCAACAACTGATCAATAGTAAGCAAGCAACTGCTGTCACAATAGGTAACCTATCACATGTCACTAGGCTGGTATACAATCCGGTCATGGTTATAGTTATATGTCTATCACAGTGATATAAATGTACAGTCAGGTGATAAATGTCAGTCACAATTCATTAACAGTTCATTATCATTTATTATGTCAGCGAACACCAATTGCCACTTGTAATAGACGCATCCCATACTACGCCTACTACACGTGTCAATCAGGGTCCTAAGTTATTGAAACTGATTGGTTGGAGACATTATCCATGTTTTAGGTGGGTCCCGTACATACCCGGGACCACGGCCTCAGTTTCCTGGCGCTGAACCAGGCCGTACCGCTAGGTACTCAGTAACAGTAACAGTAACAGTAATCTCACTGTGAAAACAGTGGAACAATAAACAGTACAGATGGGATGCCAGTCATCCCCCAGGAACCCTGCAGTGGAACCCTCAGTCGGCTGCGCAACCTGTATCCTAGGTCCACCCAAAATACAGACGCTGTCTCCTCCATCAATTTCCCAATCTCAGTGTAAGTTGTCCATTTACATTATTATTTATTCAATTCAGTTAAACCAGTCAATGTCCATATTATCTAAAACACTGGGACGATACAGTGACAGTAACAATAACAGTACAGTAACAGTCAATCAGTAATCGTATACACGGTGAACAATATCAGTAACAATAACAGTAACAGTAACAGTAGCCGTGTATACGATGAACAATAGAACTGTACCGTGATTACGGTCAATGATTCTTTCCCAGTAACTCTCAATAACATGAACAAAAAAACAGTGACAGTCTAGACACTGATCCTCAAGTCACCAATAATAGAGATCAAATAGTAAAAGCTAATAAACTCTGAATATATATAATATCACCGACTTCGCTAAATTCACTCTCACAATAATTTTATCCATATCACTGAGTAACCCAGTCTCTAACATCATAACAAGTTCTCATCAATACCAGAATGAATCATCACTTAAATCATCACCAATAAATGAATAACAAGTCAACACATACTGAATCATATCAAGGTAAGGGAATCATCCTCAAATAACTTATGGTCTAAACTATCTACTCTTGGTACTCAACCTCATCCATATATCATCTAACAGATCCCAAGTGTCAACAACGTCAATCTCATCTCAATACCAGTCAGGCTCCAAAAAGGAATATAGATTCTGGATAACCTCTAACTCAAGATCAATCTAAATCACAACTCAACTAATCCAATCATATCTGATATGTCCTCAAATACTCAACTAATAAAGTCAGGTCTAATTACTGATCATCATTCTATGTAAATAATATAAGTCCAGATCAATCCCAAGTTATGACAACCAACTCATATTCCCATAGTTACATGATCGTCAAGTATCAATATACATCAAAGAATCTGATATAATAATTATCATTCCAAGATATATCCAAAATCAAGCTCAGCTCCATCACTCTAACAATTTAATCTGATTTCCAAATCCTCAAGGGTTCGCACTTCTATTAAGATCAAACATGATATCCCAACACTCGGTATCACAACATATTCATGCCTCTAAGTTCTATCATGATAAGTCAAGTCATTCCATCCAATATCTATCCCTCGATATCATATACATCTATCAATAACCAATACGTAATCCAACATAAGATCAATCTAGTATACAGTCCAAGTTCCTTTACATTTAGTTCCAGTCCGAAATAGTAATCATCTATTCATGAAATGATATAATTCTGATATCTCAATGTCCAATACAAGATCCATACATATATCTGATGCTCAACTATGTACTTAATTTATCCATTCAAGAGATCGAGTCAAGTCACAGTCTAAAGGTATATAAAACTAGGCCTAAGCCAACAGAGACAATCTACCAACACATGGAATACCGCTAATACAAGCAAATGTCAACTACATGAATAAAGTGGACAATCATATATGTCTCATGAACTGGTACAAGTAATCAAACTAGTAAAGTATAACGAAAAGTCACATAAAATGATAAAGGCAACATGTAAAGCATATCATTAACGATAAATACACAAGAACGAACACTCACATGAAATGACGAGGTTTCGGAACCGAATCTCCGTCTGATCTTCACTGCATGAACTGGCACTGATCTACGGATCATCCTATGCATCGGTCTTCGAATCTCCTGTGTGTCGGGTCCACAACGACATAATTCGGATCGGGTCCGGGTCTCCTGCAACTGGTCTGGATCTCACCAAATAAATCCGAAATGCCGTGGCACGCAACCAACACATACAAATAATTATAAATACATGCTAAACACCCACACGTGCATACGAACATATACGCGTACACGTATATAAACAAGCATGCACATACATACATACCCATAAATAAATATACCTATACATTAATTACTAAACTATACATATAAATATTTAAAGAATAAATTCATGCATTCATATACATCATGCATACACATGCATGCATCCAAACTTGCAAAGGCACTCACGCACACATATGCAAACACACATTTATTTAAAGTTCTCAATTATTACAAGATTGCCCCCTATACAATAAAATGTAAAACTAACCTCGAGCCGATTTGCGGCGCACCGACGGAGGCTCCGACGGAGGCGTACGGGGTCGCGGAGGGTATCGTTGGATAGAGCAACTCGCCGTGAAGGGCGTGGGGTGCGTTCGCGCTCGCCGACATCGATCAACGGCATCCCGCGGAGAGCCCGAAAATGGTTCGGAGTAAGGATTTTCCGGGACACAAAGAAACACATTGAATTAATACATACATTCATTAATATAATAAACTAGTACCATTAATAAAAGCCACTTACATTAGTTCCCACGTATATATATACTATCAAACATATTAATTCATCCCAATACATAAAAATTAAAATGAAAGGAAAGGAGAGAAAAGGGAGCTCACGGTCAACGGAAGGCACGTCTCATGCGCGCGGTTGCGTGGAGGCCGCGGCGGATCTCGCGGACAACGCCGGAGAGGAGGGGGATTAGTCCGAGTTGCCGGAGGTATCGATGGCTCGTCGGAGGTCGCCGAACAGAGGGGAAAAGGGGTGCAGCTGCAGGCCTGGGCTACCTCGGATATCACTGTTTTCCGTGTATGTGCAAGACGAGTTCATGAACCCCACAAACACCCAACAGTCCTGCTGCCCTTAGCACACACCATCCAAAGAAATCCCTCTAAAATTAAACTATCAAACAATTCAAGGGATAAGATCTCTCTCTGCAAACAAACAAATCATTTACTCTAATAAGGTAGGACAGATCAGAACAATCAAAAGAAAATCATCAAAATAAAACATTAAATAGTTCAAAAGGGCAAGGATCACTCTCTGCACAAGTTATTCTCTGGCCAGAATAAGGGCATGACGTGGGGAGAGATCAACGGCTCCGGGGTGAAGGCTGGGGTGCCATGGAGCTCGGCTGTGCGCATGTTGAGGGGCGCAGGTCGCTGCTGCGTGGAGCTGAAGTGCTGCGCCATGCTGCTGGATGTGCCGGATCTCACGGCAAGGTGAAGAGGTGGGGTGTTGCTCCTGGCTGGATCTGCCTGGGGAAGAGAGAGGTGCACGGTAAGGAGGAGGGGGTCTCCGGAGAAGAAGAAAAAGGCGGTGGCTGTGATTTGGGTTGAGGGAAGATTGAGATTAGCGATTGTTAATGATTAGGTTAAGCTAAAAATTAGATAGGATAAATTTGTTAGGAATTTATTTAGTTGTTAGGATTTGATTTGATTTAGATTTTGTTTTAGATTATAAGATTTGGGTTTCGGTCAACGATAGGGACTATGCGGGTGAGGGGGAGAGAACGTGTATTAGTTGTGGGAGAAGAAGATGAATAGTAGATGGTTAAATAAATGTTGTGTGGTTTCTGGTCACAAGTCAAAGTGGCAAAGTGGTCTGTGCATCCAAATAAAATGTGGGGCAAAGACCTGGGTTCGAAACCTGTTACGCTCTACACACATGCGGGTTTTCAAATTTTTATTTAATTATTATTATTATTTTTTTTGAAGGAATTGGATTTGGGCCTGCTATTGGGCTTGGGCTCAGTTGAAATATTAGAGAAAAGAAGAATAGGAAATGTGATGGGCTTGGCTTAAAACAAAGGAAAGAAGAATGAGATAATAAAAATCATGAAGATAATAATCAAGAATTAATAAAAATAATATCTCAACTTTAAAAATGATAATTTTCTTAAAACAAAATACACATACACTTAATAAGTTTTATTTTTCACAATTAATTTATGTATTGCAAGATATGGGTATTACAGTAGACACTGGAGCTACCCGGCACATCTGCTCGGAGAAATTGTTATTCTCAGAATATCAAAGGCTAAAGCAAGATGAGCAATTGTTCATGGGTAATTCAGCTTCCTCAAAGATTGAAGGAAAGGGCAAGGTCATCCTGAAGTGGACATCGGGGAAAGAGCTTACTCTTAACGATGTCCTTCATGTTCCAGACATCCGCAAGAATTTGATCTCCGGATCAATACTTAGTAAGAAAGGATTTAGAATTGTATTTGAATCCGACAAATTTGTACTTACTAAGGGAGGGATGTATGTGGGAAAGGGCTATCTTGTTGATGGACTTTTTAAAGCCAATGTTGCAGTGGTTGATAAAAAGTCTGTGTATTTGTACCCAAAGCTAATAAATAAAGGAAATTCTTCTGTTTATTTGCTTGAGTCTCCTAATTTGTGGCATGCTAGATTAGGGCATGTAAATTACAAGTCTTTGAAAAACTTGTCTAATCTGGGATATATTCTTAAACTCAACTTGGAAGAAATTCGCAAGTGTGAGATTTGTGTTGAGGCCAAGTTGGCTAAAAATTCATTTCACTCAATAGATCGAAATACAGAACCTTTAGGGTTAATTCATAGCGATCTATGTGACTTGAAGTTTATGCCAACTAGAGGCGGTAAAAAGTATTTCATTACTTCTATCGATGGCTGTACAAGATACTGTTATGTGTATCTTTTAAACAGTAAGGATGAGGCAATAAATATGTTTACAACATATAAAGCCGAAGTTGAGAATCAACTCAACAAGAAAATCAAGATTCTAAAATCCGATAGAGGCGGAGAATATGAATCAAATGATTTTAGTGAGTTATGTGCTAGTTTTGGTATAATACATCAAACTATAGCACCATACACTCCTCAGCAGAATGGAATTGCTGAACGGAAGAACAGAACTTTGAAGGAGATGGTTAATTCCATACTCGTAAGTTCTGGAGCTCCGCAGAACTTGTGGGGGGAAGCTCTATTAACTGCAAATCATATTCTAAATAGAGTACCCCACAAGAAACTTGGTCTAATACCATTCGAGTTATGGCATGGAAGGACACCTTCCTACCATTACCTCAAAATGTGGGGGTGTCTAGAAAAGGTGCTAGCACCATTACCTAAAAAGACTAAGTTGGGAGCAAAAACTATGGACTGCGTATTCATAGGCTATGCCTTGAATAGTAGTGCCTACAGATTTCTGGTTCATAAATCAGAAATACCAGATATTCATATAAACATGATTATCGAATCTCGAGATGCTGTGTTCTTTGAAGATATCTTTCCGTACAAACGGGAAGCAGATAAGACTTCTGGGAAAAGAACACACGAGATGGCGTTCAGGGACGAAAGCCCCGAGGAACCAATTGTTAATGCGGAAACTGAACCAAGAAGAAGTCAGAGATCTAGAATCTCAAAATCTTTTGGTCCAGATTTCATAGCATACGCTATTGAGAGCGAGCCTCAAACATTCAAAGAGGCTATGTCAACCCCAGAAGCACAAATGTGGAAAGAAGCTATAAATAGCGAAATAGAATCCATACTAAGTAATCATACTTGGGAATTGGTAAACTTGCCTCCTGGAAGTAAACCAATTGGGTGTAAGTGGATTTTCAAACGAAAATTAAAACCCGATGGATCTATCGATAAGTACAAGGCTAGATTAGTAGCCAAGGGTTATCGGCAAAAAGAAGAACTTGACTACTTCGATACTTATTCACCAGTAACAAGAATGACGTCCATTCGGATGTTAATCGCAATTGCAGTATTGCACAACTTAGATATCCATCAAATGGATGTCAAGACTGCATTCTTAAATGGTGAATTAAATGAAGAGATATATATGGAGCAACCTGAAGGATTTATAGTCAAGGGCCAAGAACACAAGGTGTGTAAATTGGTAAAATCCTTATATGGTTTAAAGCAGGCTCCAAAACAATGGCATGAGAAATTTGATAGTGTCATGATCAAAGATGAATTCACTATCAATGAATGCGATAAGTGTGTTTACATGAAAACAGTTGGAGATGCATGTATCATTGTCTGTCTTTATGTAGACGACATGTTGATACTTGGGACTAATATTGAGATTATTAAGTCCACTAAAAGAATGTTATCCAACAGTTTTGATATGAAGGATCTGGGGGTTGCTGATGTAATTTTAGGAATTAAAATTACTAGAACACCAGATGGAATCAGTCTATCTCAATCTCACTACGTGGATAAGATGATAGAAAGATTCAAGAATCATGGGATAAAAGAGAATACAAATCCTTTTCTCCCACATATCCATCTTCATAATAATACAGGAACTGGAATACGCCAGTTGGAGTATTCTCAGATTATCAGAAGTCTAATGTATTTGATGAATTGCACTAGACCCGATATTGCTTACGCTGTAAGCAAATTAAGTAGATACACTAGTAATCCTAGTGATCTACATTGGACCGCTCTACTACGAGTATTGGGTTACGTATCACATACCAAGGAATATGCCTTGAGATATGGACAGTATCCACCTGTACTGGAAGGATACAGTGATGCTAATTGGATTGCAGATTCTGAGGAATCAAAATCAACTAGCGGATACATATTTACTCTAGCAGGAGCAGCGGTATCATAGAAATCTTCTAAGCAAACATGTATTGCCCGTTCCACTATGGAATCGGAATTCATAGCCTTAGATAAGGCTGGAGAAGAAGCAGAATGACTTCGACAATTCTTAGAAGATATACCATTATGGCAAAAGCCAGTGCCCGCTATATGTATACACTGCAGCTATATCTAGGGCACAAAATGTTATATACAACGGTAAGTCTAGACATATTCGTCGTAGACATAATACCGTGAAGCAGTTGCTCTCAAATGGAATTATCTCTATTGACTTTGTATCGTCAAAGGATAATTTAGCGGATCCGCTTACTAAAGGTTTAAGTGGAGAGCGTATAAACTGCGCATCGAGGGGAATGGGTCTAAAAGCCTAACCTTACCGAGTCAGCTTAATGGAAACCTCACTTAGCGACTGGAGATCCCACGGACTAAGTTTAAGAGGAAAAACTAGTTATGATTGACTCAGCAAGTAAGCACTTGGGAGCTTGACTCCAATCCATTCCTAAGGTGCACATAAGTGCTTTTCTACAAGTGGGTTAAGGATAAGCTTAACGCTTTTAATGATGCCTATATCTTGTTACTAAACAAGTGGAGTAGAGTAGACTACTCTTAATAGGTCCATCACCTATGTGAGTATAGAGTTGGGTCGGCTCTTTGGGAATTTCTATGGAGGCTGTTATTCCCTAAAGATACTCTCTGAAACCAAGAATGTCCAGGGCCAAAACGGACACAACCGAGAACCAAAGTTGATTTGGAAAGTTACTGTGTGAAGCTTATTGACTTGGCTTACACTAACGGCTAACAGTTCAAGACCTAGTTCACTGATTAACCAGTAAGTCCGATAAAACTTTCACTATGGAAGGTTCAAGACCTAGTTCACCTATCCTCATGCAGTTTCTTTTCTCAAGTACCTTTCACAATAGAGTCAGTCTCTTTGTGTGTCATTTCCTTGAATTCTCCATTCATTGTGGGGGATTGTTGGAATTGAAGAATATGAAAGGCGAATCTTCAAGTTGAATTATGGCGAGATCCGTTGATCGAATCAACTGGATGATGGTTGGAGTGTGTTCTCCTTCAAATGGTGATGAACGTGGTATATTCACATGTTCAATTCCGACTTCGAATGAATGAGATATTCAAGTCCAAAGTTTGCCAAATTCAAAGCCAAATGGGACTAAAGGAAGCTAAAAGCATTTAGTCCCACATTGGCCGTGTGATGGAAGCTTATGGGGTATAAATAGAGAAAATTGAGAACAAAGGGCGTGCCCTTTGGGTACTTGGATTTTTCGCGCGCGAAAAGGAGGGAATTATGCTCGCACATGCGCGCGCGCGCGCGCCGCCGCTGGCGGCCGGTGTCGGGCCGGGCCGGGCTTGGGCTTGGGTTTGGGTTTGGGTCTGGGTTCGAGTTCCCTACCTGGACTGGTTCTTTTTGAATCAGGGTCTCAGGGTATGAGCCGAACATATCCGCTCCACTCCACTACCCAATCTGCTCCAGCCCGTCAACGGGTGTCCGCGCGAACAGATCCGAGCCGCCCGCCAACGGGTGTCTGCGAGCGGATCCGAACCGTTCGCCAACCGCTGTCGGAAAACCGACCGTGCGGTTGGGCGGTTGAACGGTTGCGACGGTTCTGTCCGAACCGTCGCAACTGTTGACTTTTGGCGGACGAGAATACCCTTCCGGAGCGCTATAAATAGCGCTCCAGAGGTTCATTCTCAGACACACCAAACCAGAAAGATCCTCTCTCTCTAAAGTTAAGTTCTAAAGTGAATTTCTGGACTGGGCTTCCAGCGTGAAGTGGGAATCCGAAGCGACTTCCAAAAAGGAGATTCTGTAAAATTGTTCTGAAAGAGGAATAGAAAATTCAACAGATTCTTTTATAAGAATTGTTGTCTGAATCTGGTACTTCTGAAGAAATAATATTCTTCAACCTTCCTTCGTCCTTAACAGTGGGTGCTCCTCCAGAGAGTAAAGGCAAATATTCGTTTGAAATTTGTCCTTGTACCGCTGCTTCAAAGATCCTGTGAAGGTACTGGTTGACTACGGTTCGACCGTACGGTGATTTGGTAGTGCTATCCAAATACCGTGAAAGAGTGTTGTATCTTGGGAGACCAGCGTCCATTATCCCGTTAGCACCGGTGCGGGGGACGTAATTGTCTTAAGGAGATTCGCTTTAAGCGTGCCTCACTCTAAATACTGTATAAGTGGATTAAGTCCTTTATACAGGGGATATACTTTACAGTATATCGAGACTGACTTAGATTCAGTCTAATTGGTGCTTTAACTAAGGAAGGAAATTGAAAGGTGGTTCTTAAATTAAGGAACGTTCTATTGAACGGAAAACCTCCCACCTGATATTTGCCGACCTGGCCAATTAGATTGTTGATATCTCAGTGATCTTGATTAGTTGTTAGATTGATTCTTGTTAAGCAGAATTACCAACAGTTAAATCCCAACTTCAATCTACACACATGTCCTACGCATTGTAATTCCTGTAACATGAGAACTATAGCGAAATTCATCATCCTCTCTGTGGTTTTTCCCATGTAAGAGTTCTCACGTAAAATCTTTGTGTTCTTTTGTGTTGTGTTCTATTTACGCGCATTTGATCTCCATCCTCAATCTCATTGTGGTGAGGGTTGTCCGTCCTATCACTCGTGACGAAAAATCTCCAATACATTCTTAAAAATATTGATCTTCAAAAGGGAGGGGCCGAGATGATCCCTATATTTCTTGTTATCCAAAAACTCTTTGCAAAGTTCTTTTAACTCCAAGTATTGGGTTAGAGTTGAACATTTTAAGCACTAATAATATAAGAAAATGACGTTTTTGAGGCCACAAGCACAATTAAATAACATGCTCATAAAGGGAAAAGAAAAAAACAGAAGAAGAAAAGAGGACTTAGATTTTCCATTTAGCTGTCTCAAGCTATCCTAGCAGCCATAATTTAAACTGAACTAAAAGTCTTTTTTTTTACATTTTTATCCGTATCTCACTTTACTTGATTTACATGATTTCGTCTAAAAGGTAAAATTATGCATCTCAAAGTTTTTGTTACATTTTTTATCCTTCTCAACTAGTACATGTCACGCATACCTGATAAGTTTTTAAATTTGACACAAAAATAAGAAAAGGGGCCAAGGAAGTATCGGATAAGTCTAAAGCCAATACGACGCAATAACGTTCAGTTGCGTGGCCCAAGGCCCAAGACCCAAGGCCCAAGGATTAGTATCAGGCCGCGGGGGCCATGTATGGATGGATTATGTATGAGCGTAGTTGGGAGGAGTAGAAGACGTAGCGTAGGCGGTGATCTGATCTGACATGATTACGTGCGAATTAGTTACTGTTAAAATAATATATAAAAAAATAAATTATAATAATGACCTATTACTGGATTATTATTGATTTTGTTGCCCCGTTTCCGTGGCCGCGCTCGCGACCCCGATCCCGACCCCGGCCTCTCTCCCTTCCTCTTTTCCGCATCCAATCCAATCCCTTGGCTCGCTTCTGGCTGCATAAAATCCCTACAATCAATCAACGATCCTATTAATTCATTATTTTACTCATTTCCATTTATTAACATCAAGCGAAGCGATCGCCCTGGCGAAACTCCGGCGCCGTTTATCGGAGGCGGAGAAGATGGAGGGCGCCGGCAGTTGGGATGCCCTCGAGTGGACCAAGATCGAGGTCTCTCTCTCTCTCTCACATTAATTTCTTACCCGAACCCTCTTCCTTACTTTTTTCCCCTTCCCTTTCCCCCCTTACTGATTCGCGTGCCTGCGTGCGCGTTTAATGATGACGATTGCAGCCCGTTTCAAGGTCCGCTTCACATGGCATGGCGGAGTTCCTATTGGAAGCCGAGCAAGTTATAGTGCAGGTATCTTCTCCAGTTCCTTTGCCCTTTTCCAGCAAGTAGTAATAACAGTAATAATAATGATAACCTTCAGATTGTCAAGATTGTCAAGAATCAAGATTTCTATGCACACTCTTTGCCCTTTGTGATTAAACAGTACCATGATTGATCAATGCTTTAGGCCTAGCCTATAATATGAAGAGCAAGCATTAAGTTATTGACTCACAGTCACAGTCTGGATGCATGTAAAACTTTTCAACTTAAAATGTCTAACTTTTCCAAAATCTATATTACAAATACATAGAGATATCTGTGTGTCTTATGCACACAAGATTTTTACCACATCGATGGTTATTAAATCTTGAGATGAGATTGATGAGAAATTATGTTGGTGTTGTTTTGCTTGCTGGGTGACGTAAGTTGCATATGGGTATTGGGAGGGGAAAATGATTAGTTTTATTGAGGTTGCAGTTATTTGTTTTGGGAATTGAGGAGGAGATGGGGAACTGAGCACAAAGGGCCTGTAGGCTTCAGATGGTTGACAGGAGTACATTGGAATGGATTAATAAGAAGACTGGTTGCAATTACTGTTTTCCAGAGAGGTTTCACCACTTAAATCATTTAAATCCTGCTTTATTTTTCTCAAATTACAAAAGATCAAAATAACTTCAAAACTACATTGTTTGTTAATTCGATAGTAATGATGTTCCAAGTTTAACGCAACCGGATTACATGTCTCGCTTCCTCCATTTCCCTGTCCAATAACTTTAGTTGATTTGCCATGTGAATTTTTAGCGCAATACTTGAATGCTAACTTAATGAGTCAACCTCTTTTCCCATCCTGAAGAAGGAAAATTGGAAAATGAATTTGAGATTACCCTGAAGTTTGGGGTAAATTCAATCATCCACTACAGACCTATAGTTATAACTGTAAGTGCACCAAACCTATTCTCATTCGACATTGATCATAGCATAAAATAATATGGTCTTCGATTCATGCACTGCATATGAAGTTCTTGTGCACTCTAGGTTTTGTGTCCAACATTTGTTCTATGTTGCTAGGAAACATGATTTATATAAGGAGTGGCATACGAATTGTATTAGAAGTAGTACAGGAATAGGAGTAGAATTAGATTTTCATGTCTCTGTGTGTGTTGAGAGAGAGAGAGAGAGCGAAAAATACTATCTTAATTTAATTTCATGGTATCAGAGCCAATTTCTTTTAGTTAGTACTAACCCCAATTCTTCTCTCTTCTTTTCTTCTCTTCTATCTACAACATCAGTTCACCCCACATCAACCTCACTCTTCTTCTTTCCCTCGCTGTCGCCTCTCTCTACTCTAATCGACCTCACCGCCACCTCTCCCTGCTCCAGAGCACCTCATCAACTTGCCACGATTTCAACAGCACCTCAACACTCCTCCTGCGACCTCGCCATCATCATACCCATCTCACCACATCTTGATCTTGAATTCAGTTTCGATTTGAGACCATCCCGACCCGATCTGCGCCCTCGACTTCAACCACGATCCTACTCCGATTCCAATCTGCACCCCTCGACTTCCCACGAACCCGAATCTGACTCCGATTTCAATCTACGCCCTCAACTTCAACCACGAACTCGAACCATGACTCTGATCTCTTCTTCCTTTTCCACTTATAGACCCAAACCCAACTTTGACCTCCTCATCAGTCATCACGACCACAAACTGACCTTGTCGTGATCTCCCCGTCTCGACCTCTCCTGCAACATCCAAACTCGACTGCAACTCTTCGACTTCATCTGACTTGAATCTTAACTGAGACCTCTTCCAACAGGTTTCAAGTCTTCCTCTTTATATTAACAGAATTTTCTAAAAAAGGTTCTTTGACAATTAGAGCACATGTTTATTTTGAAAATTTTGGGTTGGAGTTTGGTTTAAATTTGAGCGTCTTTATAATTTTGGGTTTTTTTTTGTTTTGTGAGTTTTGAGTAATGGCTAAAGAGATTAAGCCAATAGTTTCTGAGTTTGTATCTAAGAAAATGACCGATAGAAAGTTAACTGGTGACAACTTTATAGAGTGAAAATGAGTTGGTGAGATTCATGTTACCGGGAGAGTTAAGCATCATCACCTGACTGACGATCCCCCTGATTCAAAGATGCATACTTGGAGGCAGCACAAGGCACTTCTTCTAGGACATATCTTGAATAGTATAGAGCTACGTGTTCAGGATATAGTTCTATATTGTAGGACGGTAAAGGAGATGTGTATTATTTAGACATACTGTATTCAGGAGGCAACAACTTGAGTGGAGCCTATATGTCATTCATGAGCTATTCAGGAGAAAACAGGAAAGTTGAACATTAGCTC
The DNA here is from genome assembly GCA_038442645.1 of Agave tequilana. NCBI lineage: Eukaryota > Viridiplantae > Streptophyta > Magnoliopsida > Asparagales > Asparagaceae > Agave > Agave tequilana. The sequence continues at coordinate 24,133 of JAVJIF010010357.1, read as the reverse complement.
GACTTTATATCGATTTAAACAAACTTTTTGAGAAGCTCAATAAGATTTTTCCTATCATAGCTGATGTGGAAGAGATGCATGAGAGGTAGAACAAATTAATAACCTTTGTTTTCTTAGGAACACTACGTCCAGAGTTTTCAAAGGCTCGACTGAATGTGATTGGCAGTTCTACCGTCAAGTCATTTGAAGATACCTACCACTTCTTAAGTGAAGTTGTTCCTTCAGTCTCACAAAATCCAACCACTGTGGAGACTCAGGATCATTATGCTTTTGCGGTTTAAGGCAAGGCAACATGCGGTAGAGATTGCGGGAGTGATTTTGGAGGAAGAGGACGGGTGAGAGGCCATGGTGGTGGTTGTTTAGGAGGACATGCAGGAGAGGTGACCTATTATTATTATTGTAAGGAGCGAAGCCACACTACAACTGGCCACTATCGCAAGGGAAGAAGCAACATCCATTTTCGTCTACTCATATAGCCACAACTCAGGAGAATCAATCTGATAGCATGAGTCTTGTCAGTGAGGAGCAGATGAAGGAGCAGTTGTATTAGATGTTTCAACAATTTAGACATCATCCATTTCAACTTCTTTCATGGCCATTTTGACTCAGATAGGTAATCCCACTACTTTTCTTCATTTAGTTCTCTTTCTTGGATTATAGATTCAGGAGCTTCTGATCACATGACTAAGAAGATATTGTATCCTCTTTTGATTCTACATGTTTCTCTCTCTATTACACTAGCCGATGGTTTTACTTCTTCAGTTCAAGGTATAAGCCTTGCTAATGCTATATCTTCTCTATCTCTATCATGTGTGCTTTATGTTCCAAATATTTCTTTCGGTTTACTATCAGTTAGCAAGTTTACTAGAGTGTTAAATTGTTCGATAAAATTTTATCCTTTGTTTTATAAATTTCAGTAATTTGAAACAAAAAGATGATTGGCACTAAGTATGAGAAAGACGGATTGTATTACCTGAACTTGGTCTCCAAACTAGTGATATATTCTAGTTCAGTTTCACTTTTTGATCATCACTGTTGGTTAGATCATCTATCTCTATCGGTTTTAATAATTTTGGTTTTTGAGTTTAGTCAAACTGAGTCTATAGAATGTGAGTGTTGTCAACTAAGGAAGCTTCATCGAATGTTTTATCCTAGTAGTGTCGATAAAAGGGGTATTCACTCATTTGATTTAGTTCTTTCATATGTATGGGGTCCATGTTTAATAAAATCAAACTTGATTTTCAATATTTCATTACTTTTATGGATGATTACTCGCGTGTTACTTGCCTTTATCTTATGAAATTTCATTCTGAGATTTTTTTATTTCAAAGTTAGATTAAAACTCAATTTAACACTTTTATGAAAATCTTAAGGTATGAAAATGCTAAGGAGTATTTTAGTTTCTTTCAAAAATTTTATGACTGAACATGACATTCATCAATCCTCATGTGCATACATTCTTCAACAAAATGATGTCGTTGAACATAAAATCGTTATTTGTTTGAAACTGCTCACACATTACTTATTTATAGAAAAGTTCTTATATGCTTTTGGAGTGATGCAGTTCTTACAATATGCTATTTAATTAATTAGATTTTATTTTTTGTTTTGCAAAATCAAATCCCATATTTGATATTATGTCCTCAAAATGATTTGTTTTTCATGTCATTAAAGATTTTTGATTGTATATATTTTGTTTAGAACAATAATTTTGAATTCTCGTGCTCTTAATTGTATTTTTCTTGGACACTCTTAGACACAGAAAGAGTATTAGTGTTACTGTCCTTCACTGGATCATTTTTTTATGTTAGTTGATGTCACATTATTTTAGTCTAAATCGGGTTTGATAGTGAGCCTTTACCCTTAAGAGTCCGAAGACGATTATATTTTTTCTTATCCAGAATTCACCAATTGTGCATACTTCATCATTAGTTGATGCCTAGTAATGATACACAGGGGATTGCAGATCTGAAATGCTACTTACAAAAGCATTTTCAGATAAAAGACCTTAGATTTTTGCAGTAATTTTAAGCACTGAAGTAGTTAGATTAAGGAATGGAATTACTCTTTCTCAGAAAAGTATTTGCTTGATATATTCTCTGAGACATGTATGCTAGGGTGCAGAATAGCTCATGCACCAATGAAAGTTAATGTCAAGCTGCTATTAGATCGGAGAAGATCTTATGGTAGGTATCATAAGTTTGCGGATAAGCTAATCTACCTAACCGTAACTAGACCTGATATTGTATTTGTTGTGAGTGTTGCGAGTCAGTTTTCTCTTAGCACCGAGGATCACTCATTGGGATGCAGTAGTATAAATTCTTAGGTACTTAAAGAAGGCTTCTGGCAAAGGGCTTCTATATTCAGATTGTTGACACATCAGAGTTGATTTCTCAGATGCTGATTGGGCATGATTATCTGTTGATAGATGATCTATCACAAGCTTTTGCGTTTTCTTTTGAGGAAATTAGAGACCCATAATTAGAACCCGAAAAGCGATATCACTTGTGTAATCCCCATAATTAGATTAGAAAAATTGTGAACAAGCTCGATAGCACTATTCTTTCGATATTCACTCCCGTAGTAAAGGAGTTTAGTGATGTCCCATTATAAGTTAGATATACATTTATAACTTTTTATCAATCTTGATCTGTTGTCCACTTTAAATCGCGAGTTGTGTGAATATGAATTGCTCTGTAATTTCAATAGTTTTTTTATTGATCATTAAATCTGATAACCTACGTAACATTAAGCATAAAGTTGATAACTTGATATTTGAAATAGATTAAACAATTGCATGTTAAAGAAACATCATTGAAATTAACTATTTTAATCCGTTCCTACTAACTAGCATTTTGGTTGGTGAAACATTTTATTGAGTTATTTTGTCCTTTGCTTCCACCCCCGTACACGTTTCACATCAGCTTGGTATCAGAGCACGGTTAGTTAGGATTGCATAATTAGTTCACTTTATTTGCTTTATCGCATTTAGTTTAAATTTTTATAAGCAACAAAATAAAAATTAGAAAATATTGAAAGGTAAGCCTTTCCTTTAAATTCTGTACAATTAGTGTATAACCAAGGATGGGCACTCAACGTGGTTTTGTAATTAAGGAACGCCAAGTGCAGAAATCTTCCACCTGAGTTACGCCGTCCTCATGGTTCACAGTTGCGGTCTCTGCCGCCGACTCGGCGGGCACTGAGACGTATAGGTCTCGGCGACTCGGATCGGTCTCGGGCGATACGCGCAAAACGCTACATAGAAAGCTCAAAATTTTTTGAAAAAATCACGACAAATCTTAAAAAAATGTGGACATCCACATTCATATTTCACATGTCTAAAACATATCACCTAGCACACTAAACATAAAGCGAAAGTATAAATACACGCGTCGTCAGTAGAAGTATATCAAAATACATGCACAATATAGTAAATTGCATAAACTATATTCATAAATACATGCTAATGTAGTTATTTCCACATTGAATTGTGATGAGACACAAAATCATCATAACAATCATCTCTGCGATAAATAGATAAACCGATACTAGTTCTCGTAAATCTCTCAAGTTTTGATTTGTAGTCATGGACATATGTCACATCATAATATTGGCCTAATTTCAAACTCAACATTTGCATATGACCTTCAAGGCTATAAGTTCCTCTATCAGTACTATTGTTGCCCTCATTATTGTCATTACCACCGCCACCATCACTGTTATCATTATCATCACCATCATGACTACTAGAACTGGATAAAACCTTCACATCTTCACCACCACCATTATCATCTGCTTCTCTTATACCTCGGACGGGGGAGAGGGGAGAGATCAGAATCAGGGAGAGAGACAGAGCGAGACAGGAGAGAGCGGGTGAGAGGGGGAGGGAGAGAGAAACAGAAGGAGAGGGAGGGAAAGAGACAGAGAGAGAGACGAGAGATGGAGAGGGGGAGAGATGAGAGAGCGAGTGAGAGAGGGAGGGGGAGAGGGAAACAGAGGGGGGAGAGGGAAAGAGACAGAGAGAGGGAGGAACATCACCTGGGGTTGGGGAGGAGCGGCCGGCGGCGATCGGGCGGCTGCGAAGTTCAGATCCAAGCGGCGACGATCGGGCAGCGGCGGCGATCTCCAGATCTGAGCGAGAGAGGTAAATTTTTTTCTTTTCTTTTTTTCCTTTATACCCGTTCGTCACGGGTGAATATATGTTTCGAGCCGACTCGGCCGAGAATCGAAGTCGGTCGACTCGGCCGAGTCACGACCGATTCGATCGTGAATCGGTCGAGTCGATCGAGTCAACTCCGATTCTCAGCCGAATCGGTCTCTTCTGAGTTGAGTCGACCGACTCGTGATTTGGACTCGTCTCAGAGCGGGCCGAGACGGATACAACTCGGCCGACTCGTCTCCGACTCGGCCGAGTCTTTGAACCGTGGCCGACCTGGCCAATTGGACTGGTAAAATTGGGGTTTGACCGACCTGACAATTTTAGCAAACAAATTTTCAAAAATCAAACAAACAAACATTTTAAATTTCAAAAGCTAAAAAAACAAACAATTAGTTTGCTTTGGTTTTTATATTGCATTTAAGATTCATGCATTGCAAACGAACTTCAATGAATTTTCAACCCACCCTAGCTGACATCATGACTAAACTTTATTTCCTAACTCAAGAAGCTAATACGTTCTATTTAAATGCAAAACTATTGAAAGAGAATGTCAATAGGGTAGTGACCAAATTGAAGACCCACAACCAGAACCCGAAAAACGGTACCACTTGTGTAATCTCCATAGTTAGAAAAGTTGTGAACAAGCTTGATACACTATTCCTTTGATATTTAAATCCGCAGTAAAAGAGTTTAGTGAACTGTTTATTTACAAGTTTGATATACATCTCTAACTTATTGTCAATTTTGATGTATTGTTCACTTTAAATCACGAGTTGTGTGAATTGCTTTGTAATTTCAATAGTTTTTTTATTGATCATTAAACTGATAACCTGCATAACATTAAGCATAAAATTAGTAACTTGATATTTGAAATAGATCAAACAATTGCATGCTAAAGAAATATCATTGAAATTAACTGTTTTAATCTATTTCTACCCATGGTTCTAAATATCTGATATCAGGATCGTATCGGATGGGGTTTTTTTCATATCGGATATAGGATATCGGGGAAGATATCGGGGATACGCGCGCATATCGAGCATTCATATCGGACACTATATGTAATAAAATATTTATAACTAAAAGTTGGTTTAGTGTCATAGATATCATCTACCTCATAAAAATGATGTAATATGCATGCAAAAACAGTAAAAAATAATGTACATTTGCACGCAGTCATGCAATAAATAAGTTATTTCATATGGGCGATTTATCGACTGATATTTCAATATCGGCCCTTTTTTTGCTGCAAATGATACGGCGAACGATTTTCCCATATCGTATCGGCAACAGACAAAAAAGGAGATCGGCCGATATCTCGATCGAATCGGACGATATTTAAAACAGGGTTCCTACCAACGATCGTTCTTGTTGGTGAAACATTTTATTGAGTTATTTTGTCCTTTGCTTCCGCCTCCGTGCACGTTTGACATCATATTGTGTCATGAAAACGTAAGAAATAGAGTGTGGCTCTAGTGTAGAGTTAATAATATCGTGTGATGGCGAATGTAACATGTGAATTGGTTTGGGTCAGAGACTTGTTGACTAAGCTTGGTTTTGATTCAGAGTGTCCTATGAGGTTATACTGTGATAATCAGATTGTTGTTCACATAGCTGAAAAATTTAGTATTTCACGAGCGCACAAAACACATTGAAATGGATTGTTATTTGATACGTCAGAAGAGAGAAGAGAAGATTGTTCAAGCTCCTCATGTTTCATCTGGTCATCAGTTGGCATATATCTTTTCACAAAGTCTCTTGGGAAGATACAAATTGATTCTATTTATGACAAGCTGGGCATGTATGATGTATATACTGTAGCTTGAGGGAGATTGTTAGGAAACATGATTTGTATATAGAGTGGTATATGAATTGTATTAGAAGTAATATATGAATAGGAGTAGAATTAGAGTTCCATGTCCATGTATTTATTTATATGAATAAAGAGAGAATGAGAAAGAGGAAATAACTAACTCTCTTTTAATTTCATGTGTGAACTCAGAGAGATGTAGTTGCAAGTAGTATTTCTTGCACACCATTGTAAAAATGACCAATTTTACTAGTCACATGTTAAATGGGCTTGTTGCTCTATTTTATATGTGAACAAACCCTGATCTAGGAATTGAATTGTGAGATCCAATGCGAATTTGATACGTCGTTGTGTCATTAAATTTTCATGACATTGTTATTGAGAGTTGGTGTGCTTTTTATAAGAAGACGAGAAGAAAGTGGGTTTTAGGTTTTAAGTTAATGTGTAATAATAGAGAAAAAGGGAATTTAAGCTGTAAAAGGGGCCTTCAATAATGTGGGGATCTAGGGGAAAGCACTAAGATGGGCCCTTCAGAAAGGAAACAAAAACAGGAGGAAAATATATACACATTGAAGATAATCATGAACTGGACCATATATTTACTTACTGCATATTTTTTTTCCTCCAATGAAGTTTTTGGTAATGAGCTCGCCTTGCCATGTATCTTAGTGAAAGTTCTATGCTGGGTGCTAGAAAGTCATTGAAGTTCTTTTCACAATGAACTAGGCCTTTCAACAAGTCATCCTATGAAGGTAATCGCATGGGGGAAATTTCACAAAGAACAATTTTAGCATGCTTGTAGCATGCTTGAGTAAACAATAATTTCTGTAAATCCTTTCGGAACTCGACTACGAGTTATTTTCCATGCTTATAAAAATGAACTTGTTAGCTTGTGATGTACATTGTAGATCAAGTAAGACCAGCTGCGCCTTTGATTTGCGGACAAACTAAACGGACCTGATTTTCCAACATATTTGCATGGTTTTAGCAATATCTTTGGTCCACTTACATGTGCTGAATGTTTTTGTTAACGACAAACTATGTTGTGTTTGTTTTTTAACTTGCAAATAACTGATGGCTACATTTTGTTTGCTATTTTTCTCATTGTTTTATTTGTTTGGTTGATATTAGTTTAAGGAACTGTCGAACAATAATATTTTGTTGCTTAATCTGATATTCTGATGTCTTTTGCCAATTATTGCTAGGGGCACGGTGTTGTTCTAGTAAATACAGATGAGGCGGGTACATTGTCAGTAACAAATTTTCGCCTTCTTTTTGTGGTAAGGAATGTTATTTTCCCCAAACATTCTCATTCTAGGAAATACCATGATGAGCTGAGGCAAATTAGTAATGATTTAAGTTTTGCATCTCCTACAACAATAATTCCTGAATGATTTTAAGATTTTAAGTAAATGCCATTGGTCATGGTCTGTGCCTATTGATTGGTTTTTGGTGAGTGAAGACTTTGTGCAGAGCTTTATTGAACTGTGGACATTTTTACGCGATGTTGCTTATCTGACTCGAATCTTGCAAATTCTTAAAGAATTTCTTAAGTCGTCACAAGTTTGAGGCTTATATGTGACGATCACATTCATCTGAAATATTTTAACTCTGTGAGTTTAACTTTTTTCTTAGAAAATTTACTAGACTCTGGACTTTTCTCTTTTATTAACAAAAGAAAACCAATCTCCTCTGAGTAAATGTGCTTATCCTTTTTTATTCTTTTATACTTTTCTTTTGAAATTAGGCCAGTTGCACTGTCTTGTGCAAGTGAATATCAATTGATTCATTTTCCTTGGACCCTAAAAAGGACTTCTTCACAATCAAGGACAGATCAATTATAATGTTTTTTTTGAAGCCCCTGTTTTTAATTTCATTCAAAATTTTTGGGAAGAAATACTTATAGATGTTAAGCTTTATTATCTATACTTCATCATTCATCGCCTCTAATTTACTGATGTTTAATTCGTTACAAATGGTAAATTCTATTGTTCCTTTTTGAAGGCCCAGGTGTCTCAGCTGTCTTTTCAAGTATCCCAATAGATGGTCATGCTTTACCTTCTTTGTTCCTCACTCTAGTTTCATCTCTTTGTCCTCACATTTCCGTCTTCAATTTCTTATTCTCATTTCCAATCAATATTACATTTGATCCATTTTTTTTCTTTGAAGTTTTCTTTGCCCAATTCTTTCACTCAAGAATCTATTTATTCCTTCAAGTCATTGAAATAATTGGCCATTAGTTTTGCTACCTAGGGATTTCCCTATGGTAACTGAAGGGCTTCATATTATTCCCTAGTGTTCCCTCTGTTGCTCGGTGAAATCACATCCCTGGTTAACCCTTCTTTTTGGATGACATTTTTAGGAAGTTGTCTTCAACATGTTGGAATTTATTATGTGTGATTATGTGGTGGATCTCTGGATATCTTCACCATTCAACATCAGTGGATGGTTATTTTAATGTCCTTTTTAACAATGGGTGACAATGCAATGGATGACTTCTACTAGGAATCTATCTTCACTGTGCAATCCCAAAATAAGTGTAATATATGTTTATACTTTATGCAAAATACTATCTTTGTCTGGTTAATCTGTGCTATGCAGTGGATGTCATATTGGGATCAATTCTCAAAAGTTGATGAGGACATCACGCAGTTCCCATTTATCTTTTCATGCCTTAGCTTATTTAGAGGATTTTGTATTTTGTTTCAGCTTTATTTGTAGTAGATGTTTTAGCTTTATTTGTGTTCCTTTGTGGGCGTTTAGTACCACATCGGTTATTTCCCAATAGTCCTCTTTTGTAAAGCCTATATAAGGCCCCCTAAACTATTGTATGGAAATATTATTGAATGAAAAAAAACCTTCCTCAAATTATTTGGCTTAATTCTTGAGTTTATTTTGACTCTTGAGTTCTGGGGTGAGAAGCCCGTGTAAGGGGTGGAAACCCAAAATCTTATCTTATCCTCAATTTTAAATTTTGGTTACGATTTGAAGGTGATTGCGATTCAGGTTGGTATTACATCATTTTGGTATCAGAGCCCTGGTTTCAATCCCCTTCAAATTTTCCCTTTCCAAAATTTTCCCCAGATTTAGATCCATAAAAAAAAAAAGGTTCCGTCGAAAATTCCTCCAAAATCTCAATCTCTACTGTACACCTCTCTTCTTCCTCTCCTCCACTCGCACAACGCCAAAAAAAAAAACAAGAGAGAGAAAAATGAAAAAAAAGTGTAATCGATTCCTCCACCCCAAGCTTGCCTCTTCCACCTCGCACCGTCGCCACTGCATCAAGAACTCAGGCTCCACTCCCCCTCGCTGCCTCACCATCCACGCCTCCGCCGCCGCCGACACCTAACGCCAGGAAGCCGCCACGTTCACCGTCGTCCCCGACTCACCACCTCTGCGTCACCATCACCATTCACCATCATTCCCTGACGAAGTCATCATCGCCAAAGATCACCACTACCGCCCTCTCTGCAACCCCACCGACACTGACATCATCGAACCAGATCCAACGCCTTCGCCGCCGCCTCTGGTCTTCGGTGTTGCTCGCCGAAGCACAAACTGAAGCGGGGATTTGTGCTCCGCTGCCGCCATCAGAGCTTTGCCGGAGCCCACTGTTGCCTGCGTGACTCATCATCAAACTTCATCGTGCTCCATTGCCGCTCAAGATCCAGCATCCAAGCCTTCAAATCAGCCCCGATCGGCTCCGACGAAGCGTCGCTCTCACCACATTGTCGTCGTCGAAGTTTCGCCCGCGGCGAACCCTAGTTTTTGCCGACGAATCGTCACTTCTTGATCTGCCCTCGCCGTCGGCGAACTCCACCAAATTCAGCCGGATCCCCGCCAACAATCTCAGATCGCCGCCACGACCTCCTCTTCCTTCGCAGCAGCTGCAAGTTCTCGTCGCCGCCGTCGTCTGTAGCTCTCGTCGCCGTCTGGTCTGCCGCCGTCGTCCTCAGCTCTCGCTGCCGCCGTCGTCAGCCTCTCGTGCCTCGATCAAAGTGGATCTGTGCCTCGATCAAGGGCTCCATACCTTCCTCCGCCGCTGGCATCACCAACGGAAGGGATCCCTCCATGACCGGAGCAGCTTGCTGCTTCCTTCATCTCTGACATCTCATCGCGCCTTCACCTGCCGTCGTCGCCGCTCCAGCCTTGCCCTAGCCGACAGCAAAGAGAAGAAAAGAGGTGATCGGGTGAGTGTGAACGGAGTCTAAGGATCTCGTTGCCGTCGTCGCTTCCACCGCGACCTCGCCGTGTTCCCATCGCCGTCCACAACTCCGACGCCGTCACCACGTCAGCTCTGCCCTAGCTGCGCGAGTGAAAGGGAGAAGATCGACTCGGTTTACTATGAAGTGAAGAGGGTAGGTAATTTGGGTCGGGTCCCAACAAGGTTAAGCCCAATTACCCGCAACCCGGACCCAACAGTGGCTCGCTGACGTCATCGCTGACATCATCACCGAGTTACCCCACTGAGTTAACTCAGTTCAGTGTATTCAACTCAGTCCAGAAACACGACAGCTCTTCCGAAGGCTGTTCAGAGCTCGTTTCAAGTCCAAATCGAGCCGTTTTCGAGGCAGCGGATTCGTGGAGAGCAACACTACACATCTACAGCCTTTATATCCTAATTCAAACTTCGGTCGTCTTTCAGGTTCAGCTCAGCAGATCAGCGCACCAGAGTTTGTTTCTGCCCAGATTAAAGCGTGATTTGCTCCATTCTCGAGGTGATATCCTAACTTGATCTAAATTATTAACTGTTAGATTACTTGTAACTACTATATGGATTGCTATAATTTGTTGGTTGAAATGCTATTTGCTTCGATCTAGTGGTTGCATCAGTATTTATCATTTTTCATCATTTTAGGAATGCATTTTTCTTTACATTTAGAACTTAAACTTTAGGGTACTTTTGTTTAGTGCATCATTTAGATTAATTGACTCTAGTGTTCTCCACTGCATTTGCTTGTTTGCTTGAGCCATCATGACTAGTCAGCATTATAGGGACTCCCACTTAGACCACCTACACAATCTCTATCAGGGTCATATGTCCGTTCATAATTACATTACCATATTTAAGGACTTAACCCATCGTAGTGAAGTGAGAGAGCACCCTTCTGAGACTTTAACTAGGTTTGTTTGGGGTTTACGACCTAAAATAAAACGTGCTATGATTACTGGCCCCTATGACTTAAACACTGTTGAAGAGGCCTTTGATGTTGCATTAAGACTGGACTTGACTTTCAAAACGCTAGTCAATGCCAAGACCAGATATTCTAAATGTAAGGGATATGGACATTATGATTATCAGTGCCCATCGGAGAGTCAACATGTTAAAACTGTGCCCACTGATGAAGTTGACGACTCGAAGGTTGTTGAGGATGTCCAAGTCTCTCCTAAGACTGTTAATATAATTGAAGACATAGCAGTTGATTCCGACACACAGATTATGGATGAAATCCACATGTCTTCTGATAGTGCCAATGATGACGTGGACGAGATAGTTGAGTCTAATATACCCACTGTGCCTAATCAGCCATTCGAGTCTCCTTGTGTTGAACCTAGTTTTATGGTTATTCCTATCAATTCATCTTTTAGGGAGTCACCTGAATTTCTTGCCAAGGTCTAGCAAATGGTTTCTAATACTTCTTTTTCGGGTTGTTTAGAATTTGTGTCCGAGTCCCGTGTACCTCCATCGTTAGATGTGTGTCCTTCGAGGCATATTATATCTCTTATTCTCCCATCGTTAGGAGTTATGCTTAGAATGCCTACTGCTTTGCATCTGCCTGTTGCACATATTGATGATATCACTAAGTTGATAGCAATTTGCAATAACACCTACAAATTTGCTGCATATCCTGATGAGGACATCACGCAGTTCCCATTTATCTTTTCACGCCTTAGCTTATTTAGAGGATTTTGTATTTTGTTTCAGCTTTATTTGTAGTAGATGTTTTAGCTTTATTTGTGTTCCTTTGTGGGCGTTTAGTACCACATCGGTTATTTCCCAATAGTCCTCTTTTGTAAAGCCTATATAAGGCCCCCTAAACTATTGTATGAAAATATTATTGAATGAAAAAAAACCTTCCTCAAATTATTTGGCTTAATTCTTGAGTTTATTTTGCTCTTGAGTTCTGGGGTGAGAAGCCCGTGTAAGGGATGGAAACCCAAAATCTTATCTTATCCTCAATTTTAAATTTTGGTTACGATTTGAAGGTGATTGCGATCCAGGTTGGTATTACATCATATCCATATAGTATTTTGCAGGAATTTACAGTTGATAATAGGGTGATGGTTACGAGTCACTCTGAGGCCACGAGAAAGTTGCACGCTTGGCGTAAAGATTTCGAAATGACTCTGAAGAGGATTGCGTACATTGCTTACGAGTTGGATAGCCCATGGGATCCTGGTATCAGCTTCGTCTTCAACCGGGATGATGCGCCTCGCTCTACTCTCTGTGCCTTGATCGTGCTGCTATCTTCCACAACCGATCCGTCATGGAGACCAGCTCCTCCTCCGCCACCATGGTCTCGACATGATGTACCCATGCTGCTGCCACGACCACCACCTTGGCCCGATTGAGATGCTTCGTGAGGAGAGTCCTCACTCGACACGGTCGAGTTTCTCCCACCCCGAGGGAATTGATGAGGACATCACGCAGTTCCCATTTATCTTTTCACGCCTTAGCTTATTTAGAGGATTTTGTATTTTGTTTCAGCTTTATTTGTAGTAGATGTTTTAGCTTTATTTGTGTTCCTTTGTGGGCGTTTAGTACCACATCGGTTATTTCCCAATAGTCCTCTTTTGTAAAGCCTATATAAGGCCCCCTAAACTATTGTATGGAAATATTATTGAATGAAAAAAAAACTTCCTCAAATTATTTGACTTAATTTTTGAGTTTATTTTGCTCTTGAGTTCTGGGGTGAGAAGCCCGTGTAAGGGGTGGAAACCCAAAATCTTATCTTATCCTCAATTTTAAATTTTGGTTACGATTTGAAGGTGATTGCGATCCAGGTTGGTATTACATCAAAAGTGTATTAGTCAAAGTAGAAATATATTATGAAGGGCTTTTCTTCTCAATGAGAAAAGTCTAAATCTTCGAATGTCACAGCTCCAGGACACCTCCTGTTATGGAAGGATGAATTGCTTAAGTGCACATTTTAAGGAGACAATAAAGTCACAATCGATGTCAACATGGTTTTGAATCAAAATTACTTCCATGAGGTTTTTTTTTTTTGTTTTTTGTGTGTGTGTGTGTGTGTTTGGGGGGGGGGGGTATAATGATTTGCCCTGCCACATAATATGATATTGAATTGAATTTTACTTTAACGAGGGCTCTTCTTCTTGAAAGATAAGGGTAATATCTTTTAGGAGTTCTGGTGGAAGTAATTTAGGAAATGGAGAAAGTGAGTTTTAGTTCAGAAGGGTTAAAGGGAAGGTAAACCATGACATCTTGATTGGATTTGATTGGGGTATTATATCACACTTCACAACACATGGCTTTTGTTCATGTGAACAGTTACCTGCCCATTGCTATTCATGTGAGTACCAAGTAGTAACTATATATTAGGAATACCTTTTTGATAAGGTTTTGGGTTTTTGAAAGTCTATTTTAGGGAACAGTTTAAATTTTGTTAAGAATATTGCGTTGAATTTCCCCCCTTTTTCAGATCCATTTGGACCCAAGTTTAAGGTACAGAATGAAGAAATTGTCACTTCATTTAAGCTTAAATTTTTAAAGAAAGCCATGCTACTGCTCTACATATCTTTGCTATTAGTATAAATATTACTTGTACCTTATTAGTCTTTATTCTTCGCTTCTCTATTATTTTATGATGATCTTTCTCAACTTCATTAATTTCCTTCCCTCTCCACTCATTAAAGACCCACTAATTATTGTAACTCACAAATGGGGTTACTTCAATAATTAAGCTTAATCTGAAAAGAAAAGATACGCCTATCCATGAAAGGAGCTCAAGTAAATTCCTAACTCAAGAAACAACTTAAATTCAAATATTTACTTAATACAAGATGGCTGGCATGACCGATTTTTTTTCTAGACACTACCTAAAATGACCAAGATAATTGATTCCTGTTTCAGGACTTTGATCAAGATTTTGAAACCAAATTTGCAAAATGTCTGAGTACAAGAGCAGAACACTGACAGGAGATTTCTTAAACTAGTTCTTTGTCAATTCTTTGAATTCAGTAACTAAAGACACGGGCATTCAAGTCAATTGTATTGATTTATTTGACAGTCAGTTCCAGCTCTCGGGAATCAACCGTTGTCTGGTTGCCGTCTGATTTTCTGATAAGTTGTCAACCTCTATCCAATACACATACCTGATACACCTATATATCGTGGTTGGCACCCTTTTTCTTTCTTTCCTTTTTTTTTTTGGGGGGGGGGGTTGCGATAAAGAGTGCTTCCTCGTGTCAGGTCTGGAAATTCTGGTGTGCTTTGCTATGGAACCAGATTACATCTGATGCTGTTAATCTCCCTAACACAGTTGTTGCCAATTGAAATGCTTTGTTTTTAGGTTGGATGCCATTAACATGACAAGAAAAGTGTATACTTCAGCTTTCAGAAATGATTTATGGAAGTTTACCAAAAGAAAACAAACTTGCTTCAAAAAAAGAAAAATAAAAAAGAAAAAGGAAAAGAAAAAAAAAAAGAAAATTAACAATAGTAAGGTTATCTAGAGTCACATTGATTGAGGAGGATTGTAGAATCCAAAAGAGCCCTACGAGGACAGGAGAAGGCCCAAGCAACAACATCAGATGGCTGACCTGGTCAATTGGTCAATCATCTGGCCCACTTTGCAAGCAACATTTGTTCATCACCTATGGCTATCCAGGAAACAATGGCCAGTGGACTATTCAATATTCTTGAGTGATCACTAGGGGGTCAGTTGGCTTAAACTGTGCGGTGGCTATCCAGGAAACAATGGCCAGTGGACTATTCAATATTCTTGAGTGATCACTAGGGTGGTCAGTTGGCTTAAACTGTGCGGAAAGGCCTGATTCAGGCCTGGATTTGTTCCTCGGTCTAAGAGGACAACTTTAGTACAAATTATAGAGATTTTTGTGGTATTCTGGTTAAGCTTGAGGGTATCTGTTAAGGGAATCTCTTTAAAGTCCTAGTGGAAACTTAGGATTGAGAGTTATCTATAAGTGAAGGGACCTAGAGTTGTGACTGTTGTAACGAAATTGTTATGCTCTGATACCAATTGTTGCGTACATAACCCGGAATACTATACTTATTATGATACCAATAGTTGGGAGATACGGAGATCCCCACTCACGGTTCAAAGACTCGGCCGAGTCGGAGACGAGTCGGCCGAGTCGTATCCGTCTCGGCCCGCTTCGAGACGAGTCCGAGTCACGAGTCGGTCGACTCAACTCAGAAGAGACCGACTCGGCTGAGAATCGGAGTTGACTCGGTTGACTCCGATTCTCGGCCGAGTCGGCTCGAAACATATATTCACCCGTGACGAACGGGTATAAAGGAAAAAAGAAAAGAAAAAAATTTACCCTCTCTCTCTCAGATCTGGAGATCGGCGCCGCTCGGATCTGAAATTCGCAGCTGCCTGATTGCCGCCGACCGCTTCTCCCCAACCCAGATGATGTTTCTCCCTCTCTCTGTCTCTTTCCCTCTCCCCCTCTGTTTTTCTCTCTCCCTCTCCCTCTCTCATCCAATCTCTCATCTCTCCCCCCTCTCCATCTCCTGTCTCTCTCTGTCTCTTTCCCTCCCTCCCTTTCTCACCCGCTCTCTCCTGTCTCGCTCTGTCTCTCTCCCCTCCCCCTCCCTCTCTCTCCCTAATTCCGATCTCTCCCCTCTCCCCTCTCCGAGGTATAAGAGAAGCAGATGATGATGATGGTGGTGAAGATGTGAGGGTTTTTTATCCAGTTCTAGTAGTAATGATGGTGAAGATGGTGATGATAATGATGACAGTGATGGCGGTGATGACAGCGGTGGCAATGACAATAATGAGGGCAACAATAATACTGATGGAGGAACTTATAGTCTTGAAGGTCATATGCAAATGTTGAGTTTGAAATTAGGCCAATATTATGGTGTAACATATGTCAATGACTACAAACCACAACTTGAGAGATTTACGAGAACTAGTATCAGTTTATCTACTTACCGCAGAGATGATTATGATGATGATTTTGTGTCTCATCACAATTCAATGTGAAAATAACTACATTAGTATGTATTTATGAATGTAGTTTATGCAATTTACTATATTGTGCATGTATTTTGATATACTTCTACCGACGACGCGTGTATTTATGCTTTCGCTTTATGTTTAGTGTGCTAGGTGATATGTTTTAGACATGTGAAACATGAATGTGGATGTCCACATTTTCTTTAAGATTTGTCGTGATTTTTCAAAATTTTTTGAGCTTTCTATGTAGCGTTTTGTGCATATCGCCCGAGACCGATCTGAGTCGTCGAGACCGATCCGTCTCAGTGCCCGCCGAGTCGGCAGCAGAGACCGCGACTGTGAACCATGTGGACCCCACTAACGACTTCAAGCATGTCATGAGGTCGATTACCTCGAGCACACAAGATGAATATTGAAAGATATAAGAAGAATACACAATTTAACGTAGTTAGACCCAAACTTGCCCTACGTCCACGGAGAGAACTTGAGAGAGCTTTATTATAAACTTGATACAAAGAGATCTAATCTTCCTCTTGATGACACAAGAGTATTCACCTTCCCCTTAAATCTACGCCTAGATTACAAGAGTATACCTTCTCTCTATGCACCTTCACCTTACTTCTCTCTTTTTTTGGCATTTTAAGGCCTTCTTGGCTTTTTAGGGTATTACATCGTTATTCACCATAACTTTATTCTACTCTTCTGCTCTACTTAAATTCTAGGTTATAATCTTTTATTTATAAGATTTTACAATACAACTCCTATGTGGACTATGAGATGATCTTGGCCATTGGATGCTTGAAGAATCTTGATTGATCTTATTAGAAGTTGATTTCCTTGATCTAAAAGGATTTTAGGCATTTTAATCTTTACGAACAAATATTCATTGAATAGGAGTTGAATCTTATTTATACTGCTCCTGAAAGAAAACTCGCAATCGCCTAAAAAGGAAACTGCTTCATCTTGATTTGCTTCTTCTGCTTCAAGTCATCGTCTTCTCCAACTTAATTGAATTTTCTTAGATCATCATCATCTCCTCTTGAAAAATAAAGCAAAATCCTAACAATCTCCACTTTGACTTGCTTTTCAAGCCTTTAACAAAACAACTTGAGATTTTGAATTATTACCTTAATTCTTTCCTTGATTGTAACCATATTGTGAAAGCTTTTAACACTCTTCCCCCTCTCCTCGGGGCCTTTGGCTATTTACCGCCCTGCCTTGGGCCATTTCGGGCCTTACTCGAATGCATCCTTTTTTTAGTCATCTTGCAACACTTAGACCCGTTGTAATTTTCCTTCAAGCTCCACCTCGAAGTGAGCTCCCATCAAGCTTTTTATTGAAACTCCTTAACCTAGTTTCTTTCCCTTAGTTTGCATTGCATCACCACCGCCACCTGCCAATTCCGCTTTGTGACGCCTTCCCGGCCATGGGCCCTGCCAGTCTTGAGGCAATCCGCCTCTAATTCTGCCATGGTCTTACTAACTTTATACGAACATTGTCAAGGACTTGTCGTGCCATGGTCTTCCACCAATCACTTAGTGATGGCTCACTTTCTATCGATTTTTTAACTTTGAGACTTACCGTTTTCACATAACTACTATAGACTCATTGGGCCTTCCGGCCACACACTGCCATGGTCTTCCTTCCATCAATCAGAGCTGCCATCCACCACTGCATTGATGTTTGCCAGATTTAATGCCCTGCTATTGATGATTTTCAAACTTGATAGATCCACCAATGCTTGCAATAATCTCACCATGTCACGACTAACCCGTCGTAACCGTAATCTCCGTTGATTCCTTTAACCGATCTGTATAGAACCTGCATCAGACATTGGAATCTCCTCGATTTGCACCCACCATTGTATCCAGAACGCTGAAAAACATAAGGTTCGACACCTTGATCGTCTGAACCCAACTACGATTGCACTATCTACCTTTTGATCAATCTTGTCCATTGATCGTTTTCATCACCCTCCGCTGTTTTTCTTTGATTTGCTGTCGTAGCGAGCCTCCAAGGGATGCCTTGTGTGATGCCTCTATAAGCTCGTCGAGCCCGTCTTGTCGTCTGCCATTGGCGATGATCCGATCATTACCTTCGCGTCTATCGTGTTCATATTTGAACCTTGATCAATATATTCTAAAAGTCATCAGTCTTTACCTTAGAACAAATCTGAACTTTCTTATTGTCTTCTTCATCTTGATGCCTCCGCTGAACTCCATCAACTTGGCATCTTCTTCTTCATCTAGAGCACTCGAGTCTTGAACGGACACCATCAACTATGATACCAATTGTTGTAATGAAATAGATATGCTCTGATACCAATTGTTGCGTGCATAACCTGGGATATTATACTTTCTATGATACCAATAGTTGGGAGATACGGAGATCTCTATCGACGACCTAAAGCACGCCATGAGATCGATTACCTCGAGCACACAAGATGAATATTAAAAGATATAAGAAGAACACACAATTTAACGTGATTCGGCCCAAACTTGGCCTACGTCCACGGGGAGAGAACTTGAGAGAGCTTTATTAATAAACTTGATACAAAGAGATCTAACCTTCCTCTTGATGACACAAGAGTATTCACCTTCACCTTAAATCTACGCCTAGATCACAAAAGTATAGTTTCTTTCTATGCACTTTTACCTTGCTTCTCTCTTTCTTGGCTTTTTAGGGCCTTACATTGTTATTCACCACAACTTTATTTTGCTATTTTGCTCCACCTAAATCCTAGATTACAATCCTTTATTTATAGGTTTTTACATTACAACTCCTGTTTGGATTATGAGATGATCTTGGCCATTGGATGCTTAAAGAATCTTGATCAATCCTATTAGAAGTTGATTTCCTTGATCTAGAAGGATTCTAGATCTTTTAATCTTTAGAAACAAATATTCATCGAATAGAAATTGAATCATATTCATATTCCTCCTGAAAAGGAAACTTGCAATCGCCTGAAAAGGAAATTGCTTCACCTTGATTTGCTTCTTCTACTTTAAGTCATCGTCTTCTTCAACTCAATTGAATTTTCTTGCACCTTTATCTCCTCTTGAAAACAAGGCAACATCCTAACAGTGACCATAAAACTGAAAGAATCTAAAAGCATCACGCTATGGGGGGAAAAACAACCAGGAGAAAGAGTGAATTTCCTTCTCACCAGACGTAGATTAATCTCTTAAAACTCACCTACATCCGACCTCAATTAGATTGGAGGGAGAAATTTCTCAGTTCTAAGCTTTGGATCATTTCTCAATGCACGATCTTACATGCGGAAAGGTATAGCATACCTGATTGCAACTGAAATACAATATCAGCAAGTTTGAGAGATTGAATCAAGGGTTGAAGGTTACAAATTACATGAATGACGATGATGACACAAGATTGTCAAAACTTGAGGCTTATATGTGTGTCAACATCTCAAAGACGTCAGGTCATCTTATGAACATCAATACACATAGATTGATTGATATGATGAAATGCATGCAGGTCGTTCCATCTTAATATCAATTATGATACCCAAAGAAGAGAATATGGAGATACAAACATGAACCATCAATTACAAATATTGCCACAATGAGCATCCAGTTGCGGCTCTCAGAAGGCATTTCTCATTCCCATTTTAATTCTCTTATAATATAAACACAAACACATGTTATAAACAAGACCTTCTTCCTTTCTTCTTCTTCTTCTTGTGCACGTGTTTGTCTGTGATTTGGAACTAGCACAGTTGTTAGCAAAAATGCAACCACTTCTACTGAGTTTTTGCATCTTAAGGTGGGCTCCAAGATTGGGAAGGAAGGCAATGGAAGGGTAAAGAAAAAGAAATGATGTATTTGGATGAAGGAGATATTCGAGTTGGAGCAGCTCTAGGAGCTCTTCTTACGGCCTAGTGAGATTGATGTTTCAACAGATTTAAGATAAAGAGGGAAAATTATTTCATTAGAAGTTACAGGTGAAGTAAAAGATTGGTGGGTATCAATGTAACATAGTCTGGTTTGAACTAGCATGCGGTGCATTGTGGGAACTGCATAAACTGCATGTGCACCACATATTTGTCTGCGGTTATTTACTGCAAAAATATCAGATAAAATCCATGAAACAATAAAAATCCACTAAATTAAGATAACATACACAAAATTATGATATATATAAAAAGTTGAGAACATTTCAAATGTGAAAATATTGCATATAATGAATCAAATGGCTAGTAATGGCAATTTGAGATAAGAACAATGATAGTGAAGAGGGAAAAAAAAACTATCAATAAAGTTATAATAAAGGGGGTCAGTGAAAAGCAAGAGCAATCATTCGCCAAGGATCAAGAAAAGAGTAATTACAAAATGGGGTAACTCATGGTAAATGTGTTTGGTATCAATGCTTACTGGGATATTAATATGCACCGTATATGCAGGTGGACAACACAACAAACGACAACATAACGAGGGCTACACATAATTGGAGGGGTTGGGGGGGGGGGTGGCGGGGGTGTTGGGTTTATATATAACCAATTTTACATGCACCCGTCTACATATGCAAACACATAGTGTGTTTTTTTAACATTGGGGATAATATTTGAATTTGATGACAATATTTGACTCTGATAGCAAATTGAAAATGATATCGAAGGGACTCGTAGCAAACCTCAGGTTGGTGACGAAGCCACACTCTTGAACTGGTCTTTTGGGTTGCATAGAAAAGGATGCCCAATTAAAATTTTAAGAAGGCAATTACTTCTAATTTGCCATCACTTGCCATTATATCGATGAGCTGACATGCAAAGCAGTTTGTTTGAATATATGCCAAACAGGGTTGGAAGCGGGCCATGCCAGGCTTAGCCATGTCTAGACACAGCCCACACACAATTGGCTCAGACATGGCATAGGTACCGCATGGGCCTTGAACTATAAGTTCATGTAAGTCTACTGGGTATTGGGCCGACTCACGTCACGAATGCACCGACCTATTCGTGCTGAAATTCGTGCTTGTATTGGATTGGTCTGTTCATTTTTAAATAGTCTTCCCACCGTATTGCCCAAACTAATTAGAAGTATCTTCAAAGTTTAAATCATTAATCTGACAACCTTATATGAAATGTTCATAATCTACAAAGATTAAAGCAAATAATCATAAACAAGTTCATAAATCATAAAACCAATCAACTATCTTGCATGATGAGAGAAATTAATATCACTTATTATTAGTTACAAAAAACATTTACATGTTCATTCAAAATTGTAATGATAAAAAAAGCTTCAAGTACTTTTTGTAGTAGAGAAAAACATACCTCTGTCTATTTGAAGGCCACCTCAGCCTACTTGCAGCTCCAATAAAGAGCATTTACACCTAAACAACACAAAATTCCCCATAATTAAATTAAAGTAATTTTAGTAAAGCAAACAAAAGATAGTTGTAAGGAGTAATCAACACTCGTCTTCGGACATTAGATATTATCTCCATTTCATTGTGAAGAGGAACTGGAAGTCTGGAACAAGCACCTCACAATAGGCTAAATTGCCTAGCTTCTCATCTATTATGCTTGTAGACTCCCATTCGTGCCCTTTCTGGCTGTGCCTTGGGCCATGCCATACCGGGTGGAGGTTAGTCCAGGCATGTCGCGAAAATTCATTAGGTTCTCATTTTAATACCCAGGAACGACGTGATGGCCTACCAATTCAGGAAATACATGTACCATTTTTTTGGCTGGCCCAAGCCAATTTCCAAACATTACAATTCGCAGCCTATATCCATATGAGCTAGGCATTTTTTTTAGTAAGACGACAGAATAACTCTTTGTGAAGAATTGTGAAGTGCTCCTCATTAATGCTGATCAGAGAAAAAAATGATCCTAGCACTTACGGTAGCATTTTGCAAGTGAAGTGGTTGCTAAATGATTGTGGAAAAAAGTAATATTCTCAGAGGTAAGGACTTTTATGGAGGCTTTATTGACTCTGTCATCATAAATGGTCAAATTAAGTACTAGCGATCATCCTAGAAGAAGTCGAACTTAACCAAGCACAACACTGAAAAGAACAAAAGCGATGCAGTACCAGAGAGTGAAGGAGGGTTGCAATTTAAATTGGAGAACAGAAGGTATGACCAAGTCAAGCTAAACTAGGTCAACATGAAAGATAAGTATATCTTCTTTTTACATAGACAGGTGCCAGGCACGGACTAAACTCTTCCAAATGGGGTTGGGGGTTGGAGGCTGGGGGGTGTCTTGATTCAGGAGGATTGTAGCACTACAAAGAGGTTCCTGTGCCTATCATGAGAGGATTACCTAAGCAATAAAAAGGGTGTACTGATGATTGACCAGGCAAATGGTCAATCATCCAATGACCAGTCAAATGGTCAATCATCCAGACCATCATGCAAGCCCTAGAAGCAGTATGGTCAAGCAAAGAACATTTATTAGTCAACTGGTTCCATCCATTGGGCGACTGAAATATCCAATAAGGCCTGAGCTGAGCCTAGTTTGAGTCCTACTTCGAGTTTGAAAATTTTACTAGAAATTTAGGGCTGTTTTTTTATTTGTTTTGGGAAAACTTGAGAGTACCAATTAATGTAATCCCCCTAAATAGAGGAGTCTTTTATAGTGGAGATTTAGGATCGAGAAATTCTTTGGAAATAGAGAGATAGACTTGAACTGTAAACATATAATGGAAGCACACCAAAAGTATTGCTATACATAAAAAAGAGAACCCCCCCCCCCCCCCCCCCCCCCAAACCCCCCCCGCGCGAGGAGAAAGGGGCGCCCCCTAGCAAAATCTATTATTGTTTTTTCTCCATAGATTAATATATAAAGTTCTGCGACATCCAACACTGTGTATTAGGGAAAGTTTTCTCTCTCTAAGGCTTGGATCAGTATGGGTAACAATGTGTGGCTCAATTAATTCTTGCAGTGCAATGCGCCCTTATGACTAATTTATCTCATGGCTATCCCTTTTTTCAGCATATGCTGAATTAGTGTTGGCTCATCATGAATTGGGAGAAATGTTTGTAGATAGTTCAGCTTGAAGATGTCAGGGATGCATTTATCGTTATTTAACTTGAAAGTAGCTAGGACTTGTTGGATTTGGCACGATCTGTCAATATATCATTCCCTAATGTGTTTGAACAAATTTTATTATTGCCAAAAAGAGGTAAAGTGCGGAATATATGGATTCGATAACCTGGGAATTTCGTTCATTTAAAGACCAAGTGATGAGTAAATATTCCAAATTCTCAAAGAATTGTTAGTAAAGTGGAAATGAAGACATCTACGACGGGGATTGAAAGTATAAAATGCATATGTAAACAATGGCAGTGAGCTGGTGGTGTTAGCCTTATCAGGATTTGGGAGTACTAGCTGAGGAAGAATTTGAGAACTTTATTACTCTATTAAGAATTGCACACTAAGGCATATTATATTTAATGATAATTGTGCACTGTTGTCCTTTGTTTTAGTCTCTCTTATCATTGTTTGTTGCCTCTGTTAATGCTGTTCTCTGCTTCTAAAAACAGCAGGAAATGTACTTGTCAATTGTATTTTTTTAGGCAAGACATTATTTCCACATCAACTTGCATTTATCTTCAGACTCCCTCTATATGTTTTCCCAACATATATGCATAGGCGTGCCTATTTTTATGTTCTAATATTGACATATCCACAAATTTCTTTTACAGAGTGAGGCATCTCGGGACATAATTGAACTTGGCACCATACCATTGGCCACAATTGAAAATTCACTAAACAGGTAAGTGGTTTTGAACGAGTAATATAACTTGCTCATGTTAATATTTGAAATGCTAAGGTTTTTGAATCAGAAAGTTATGCTTCCCCCTTATTATTCCAAATGTTCTTAAGTTTCCAAAACCTGCATTATTGGTAAATTGGAAATGTTTTATATGACACAGGACATGAGTGTTAAGCATTTGGGTGTCCTGAAGTGTCCCACTGTTCCAAAAATATGATAGACGAACATGGCTATATTTTATAGATACACAATCATG